>CM033476.1:315321505-315493598 GCA_019447015.1 Hymenochirus boettgeri
AAAAATAGGTTGAGGGCTGCCATCACTTACATATACTAATTTACAGGTATATAAAATACTGCCATCACCCACTCACGAATGGCTGTGGGAACTGATATCAGCCTTAATGGCTATAGATCTGTAATAATACTAAATATCTGTATCACTGCCACACCAGAAGAATAATACGGTAACAGACAATACAATAGATCCTAATTATAACTACTATAAACGTAGCCTCTCATTAAGGACAGGATGTTACTTAGTTATATATCTGTATCACTGCCACACCAGACAGGAATAATACCAGAATAATATAACAAATACTAAATCAATGACTATAATATGTAACGTCTCAGGGGACGGATTGTTACTTAGTTATATATCTGTTATCACTGTCCACATCAGACAGGAATAATACCAGATAATATAACAAATACTAAATCATGACTATAATATTAACGTCTCAGAGGACGGATTGTTATAGTTAATATCTGTATCACTGTCACACTCGACAGAAATAATACAATAATAACAAATCTAATACAATGACTATAATTAAACGTCTCAGAGACAGGATTGTTACTTGTTATATATCTGTATCACTGTCACACTCAGACAGGAATAATACCGATAATATAACAATACTAATACAATGACTATAATATGTAACGTCTCGGAGGACAGGATTTTGATTAAGTTATATATCTTGTATCACTGTCACACTCAGACAGGAATATACCAGATAATATAACAAATACTAAATACATGACTATAATACGTAACATCTCAGAGGACAGATTGTTACTTAGTTATATATCTGTATCACTGTCACACTCAGACAGATAATACAGATAATATAACAAATACTAAATACATGACTATAATATGTAACGTCTCAGGGACCAGGATTGTTCTCTTAGTTATACTATCTGTATCACTGCACACTCAGACAGGAATAATACACAGATAATATAACAAATACTAAATACACAATGACATATAATATATAACGTCTCAGGGACGGGATTGTTTACTTAGTTATATATCTGTATCACTGTCACACTCAACAGGAATAATACCAGAATCAATAATACTAAATACAATGACTGTAATATGTAACGTCCAGAGACAGGATTGTTACTTAGTTTATATTGTATCACTGTCACACTCAGACAGAATAATACCAATAATATAACAAATACTAAATACAATGACTAATATATGTAACGTCCCAGAGTCAGGATTGTTACTTGTTATATATCTGTATCACTGTCACACTCGACAGGAATAATACCAGATATATAACAATAACTAAATACAATGACTATAATACAGTAACATCTCATAGACAGGATTGTTACTGTAGTTATATATCTGTTATCCACTGTCACACTCAGACAGGAATAATACCAGATAATATAACAAATACTAAATACAATGACTATAAATGTAACGTCTCGAGGACAGGATTGTTACTTAGTTATATATCTGTATCACTGTCACACTCAGACAGGATAATACCAGATACATAATCCTAAATACAATGACTGTAATTGTAACATCTCAGAGGACAGGATTGTTACTAGTTATATATCGGTACCACTGTCACACTCAGACAGGAATAATACCAGATAATATAACAATACTAAATCTGACTATAATATGTACACGTCTCAGGGGACAGGATTGTTACTAGTTTAATACTGTATCACTGTCACACTCAGACAGGAATAATACCAGATAATATAATACTAATACAATGACTAGTAATATGTAACATCTCAGAGGACGGATTGTTACTTAGTTATATATCTGTATCACTGTCACACTCACAGGAATAATACCAGATAATATAATACTAATACAATGACTGTAATATGTAACTTCTCAGAGGCAGGATTGTTACTTAGTTATTATCTGTATCACTGTCACACCAGACAGGATAATACCAGATAATAATACTATAAATACAATGACTGTAATATGTAACGTCTCAAGGACGGATTGTTACTAGTTATATATCTGTATCACTGTCACACTCAGACAGGAATAATACCAGATAATATAATACTAAATACAATGACTGTAATTGTAACGTCTCAGAGACAGGATGTACTTAGTTATTCTTTATCACTGTCACACTCAGACAGGAATAATACCAGATAATATATACTAAATACAATGACTGTAATATGTAACGTCTCAGAGGACGGATTGTTACTTAGTTATTATCTGTATCACTGTCACACTCAGACAGGAATAATACCAGATAATATAACAAATACTAATGCAATGTATATATGTAACGTCTCAGGGGACAGGATTGTTACTTATTTATATTCTGTATCACTGTCACACTCAGACAGGAATAATACCGATAATAATTAACAAATACTAAAACAATGACATAATATGTAACGTCTCAGAGGACAGGATTGTTACTTAGTTATATCTGTATCACTGTCACACTCAGACAGGAATAATACCAGATAATTAACAAATACTAAATACAATGACTATAATATGTAACGTCTCAGAGGACGGATTGTTACTTAGTTATATATCTGTATCACTGTCACACTCAGACAGGAATAATACCAGATATATAACAAAACTAAAATCATGACTATAATATGTAACGTCTCAGAGGACGGGATTGTTACTTATTTATATACTGTATCACTGTCCACATCAGACAGAAATAATACAGATAATATACAAATACTAAATACAATGACTATAATATGTAACGTCTCAGAGGACGGGATTTGTTACTTAGTTTATATATCTGTATCACTGTCACACTCAGACAGGATAATACCAGATATATAACAAATACTAAATACAATGACTATAATATATAACGTCTCAGAGGACGGGATGTTTACTTAGTTATATATCTGTATCACTGTCACACATCAGACAGGAATAATACCAGATAATATAACAATACTAATACAATAACTAATATGTAACGTCTCAGAGGACGGGATTGTTACTTAGTTTATATATCTGTATCACTGTCACACTCAGACAGGAATAATACCAGATAATATAACAAATACTAAATACAATGACTATATGTAACGTCTCAGGGGACAGGATTGTTACTTAGTTATATATCTGTATCACTGTACACGACAGGAATAATCCAGATAATATAACAAATCCTAAATACAATGACTTAATATAACGTCTCAGGACAGATTGTTACTTATTTAATATCTGTATCACTGTCACACTCAGACAGGATAATACCAGATAATATAACTAAATACAATTACTAATATGTAACATCTCAGAGGGACAGGATTGTTACTTAGTTATATATCTGTATCACTGTCACACTCAGACAGGATAAATACCAGATAATATAACAATTAAAATACAATGACTATAATATGTAACGTCTCAGGACAGGATTGTTACTTAGTTATATATCTGTATCACTGTCACACTCAGACAGGAATAATACCAGATAATATAACAAATACTAAATACAATGACTATAATATTAACGCTCAGAGGACAGGATTGTTACTTAGTTTATATCTGTATCACTGTCACACTCAGACAGAATAATACCAGATAATATAATACTAAAACACATGACTATAATAGTACACGTCTCAGAGGACAGGATTGTTACTTAGTTATATTCTGTACATCACTGTCACACTCAGACGAGAATATACCAGATAATATAACAATACTAATACAATGACTAATAATGTAACGTCTCAGAGACAGGATTGTTACTTAGGTTATATATCTGTATCACTGTCACACTCAGACAGGAATAATACCAATATATAATACTAAATACATGACTAAAAATGTAACGTCTCAGAGGACAGGATGTTACTTAGTTTATATCTGTACTCTCCATCTGCATCACTCTGTCCACTCACACTGCCACGAAAGAAACAGTTATACTCTAAACATAACACAGACTAAATAGAATCTCTGCGGGTGTCGAGGTGTAATGCGACTCACTCACAAAGTGACACACGAATTACATTACGTATCATGATAACTTCAATGTCTATTAACCATAAGTCAACACAGAAGGAATAAAAACCAGAAATATACAATACAAATACAATACTAATGAACTATCTATATATTAAGCCCTGCTTCAGAGGACAGGATTGTCTAGTAAATATCTGCACTCACACTCAGACAGAATAATACCAGAAAATAACAAAACTAAATACAATGACTATAATATGTAACGTCTCAGAGAGATTGTTACTAGTTTAATATCTGTATCACTGTCACACTCAGACAGGAAATAAACCAGATAATATAACAAATACTAAATACAATGACTATAATATATAACGTCTCAGGACAGGATTGTTACTTAGTTATATATCTGTATCACTGTCACACTCAGACAGAATAATACCAGATAAATAATACTAAATACAATGACTATAATAGTAACGTCTCAGAGGACAGGATTGTTACTTGTTATAATCTGTATCACTGTCACACTCAGACAGGAATAATACCAGATAATATAACAAATACTAAATACACTGACTATAATATGTAACGTCTCAGAGGACAGGATTGTTACTTAGTTATATATCTGTATCACTGTCACACTCAGACAGAATAATACCAGATAATATAATACTAAATACAATGACTATAATATGTAACGTCTCAGAGGACAGATTGTTACTTAGTTTATTATCTGTATCACTGTCACACTCAGACAGGAATAATACAGATAATATAACAAATACTAACACAATGACTATAATATGTAACGTCTCAGGGACAGGATGTTACTTAGTTATATACTGTATCACTGTCACCTCGACAGGAATTACCAGATAATTCACATACTAAATACAATGACTATAATAGTAACGTCTCAGAGGACGGATTGTTACTTAGTTATATATCTGTATCACTGTCACACTCAGACAGGAATAATACCAGATAAATAATACTAATACAATGACTATAATATAACGTCTCAAGGACGGGATTGTTACTTAGTTATATTCTGTATCACTGTCACACTCAGACAGGAATAATACCAGATAATAACAAATACTAATACAATGACTATATATGTAACGTCTCAGAGGACAGGATTGTTACTTGTTATATCTCTGTATCACTGTCCACTCAGACGGAATAATACCAGATAATAAACAAATACTAATACAATGACTATAATTGTAACGTCCCAGAGGACAGATTGTTACTATAGTTAATATTGTTACTGTATCACCTGTCACATCAGACAGGAATAATACCAGATAATATAATACTAAATACAATGACTATAATATTATACGTCTCAGAGGACGGGATTGTTACTTAGTTATATATCTGTATCACTGCCACACTCAGACAGGAATAATACCAGATAATATAACAATACTAAATACAATGACTATAATATATAACGTCTCAGAGGACAGGATTGTTACTTAGTTATATATCTGATCACTGTCACACTCAGACAGGAATAATACCAGATAATAATACAATACTAATACAATGACTATAATAGTAACGTCTCAGAGGACAGATTGTTCTTAGTTATATATCTGTATCACTGTCACACTCAGACAGGAATAATACCAGATAATATAACAAATACTAAATACAATGACTATAATATGTAACGTCTCAGAGGACAGATTGTTACTTAGTTATTATATCTGTATCACTGTCACACTCAGACAGTTAATACCAGATAATATAACAAATACTAAAACAATGACTATAATATGTAACGTCTCAGAGGACGGGATTGTTACTTAGTTATATATCTGTATCACTGTCACACTCACGGAATAATACCAGATATATAACAAACTAAATACAATGACTATAATATGTACGTCTCAGAGGACAGGATTGTTACTTAGTTATATATCTGTATCACTGTCACACTCAGACAGTAATACCAGATAATATAACAAATCTAAATACAATGACTATAATATGTAACGTCTCAGAGGACAGGATTGTTACTAGTTATATATCTGTATCACTGTCACACTCAGACAGGAATAATACCAGATAATATAACAAATACTAAATACAATGCCTATAATATGTAACGTTTCAGAGGACAGGATTGTTACTTAGTTTATAATCTGTATCACTGTCACACTCAGACAGGAATATACCAGATAGTAAACAAATACTAAATACAATGACTATAATATGAACGTCTCAGAGGACAGATTGTTACTTAGTTAATATATCTGTACACGTCACACTCAGACAGGAATAATACCAGATAATATAAATATACTAAATACAATGACTATAATATGTAACGTCTCAGAGGACAGGATTGTTACTTAGTTATATATCTGTATCACTGTCACACTCAGACAGGAATAATACCAGATAATAATAACTAAAAATACAATGACTGTAATATGTAACGTCCAGAGGACAGGATTGTTACTTAGTTATATATCTGTATCACTGTCACACTCAGACAGGAATAATACCAGATATTAACAAATCTATACAATGACTATAATATGTAACGTCTCAGAGGACAGATTGTTGCTTAGTTATATATCTGTATCACTGTCACACTCAGAAGGAATAATACCAGATAATATAAATACTAAAACAATGACTGTAATATGTAACGTCTCAGGGGACAGGATTGTTACTTAGTATATCTGTATCACTGTCACACTCAGACAGGAATAATACCAGATAATATAAATACTAAATACAATGACTGTAATATGTAACGTCTCAGAGGACAGGATTGTTACTTAGTTATATATCTGTATCACTGTCACACTCAGACAGGAATAATACCAGATATATAATACTAAATACAATGACTGTAATATGTAACGTCTCAGGGACAGGATTGTACTTAGTTATATATCTGTATCACTGTCACACTCAGACAGGAATAATACCAGATAATATAACAAATACTAAATACAATGACTATAATATATAACGTCTCAGAGGACAGGATTGTTATTTAGTTATAGTTTAGTTAGTTATCTAATAAAGATTCCCCACAAACTAACCTGCTGCTGCACTGTCATATGTCCAGTTCCTGCTGGGATGAGAGCGGAGCACGATAGGGCTAATGAGGCAGCAGGCAGTGGAATCCTGCAACACCCCTAGTGGTGGATAGGAGAAGTGAATGTTGGGACATTTTAAACTGTTTTTTTTTTTTACCCCAATCTTAATCTTAGCCCTTTTTTAATTAAAAAAAAAAAAAAAAAAATATATATATATATATATATATATATATATATATATATCTTTCCCTTTCCCCCAACCCGTACCAGCAAGCACAAGCAAGACATTTTTGATTAAATTTTTAATAGACTAATAGAGGGGGCTTTGGTGAATGAAAGATAGTAAGGAATATGGTGGACTGTGTCTGTAAGTATATCGACAGTACACATTATGGACACTAGGGGGTGCTGCTGTCACATCTGTGAATTACAACAATATAATCTTACAGAATTCTCTACTTAGTTAAATTGAGAACCTCACTTTATATGTATTATGAAAAGCAAATGTGTGAGCTTTGAGCGAGAGGTCAAAGAGCTGCTGCTCAAGGGGCTAAAAACCAAAGACATTCAAGCAATTGTATGTTTCACGGATTATGTGAGTGTATTAAATGATCTCAGATTTATTTCTAGAATTGCTGCATAAGTAAATAAATAAATCCTCTCACTATTAGGATTCATTGGTATTTAGCAAAGTTTCTGTCACTGGGTTTCTAAATAACCTGGTTACACCTGCATATTAACTTGTAAGAGGGGAGGGTAGAAGTTAATTCTTCAAGAAGGTTGTGTAGTTAATTGGTCAAATAACCTGCACACTCGGTGGTATTTAGTTTTGAGCTATGTATTTGATTTGCACAGGGATTGTGTGAGTATCTGTATAAGGGCCACTGGTCAGGGACATTATAAAACATTCTTTATAATTGGAGGGAGGAAACCCACGCAAGCACGGGGAGAACATACAAACTCCTTGCTGGACTGCAAGGCATCAGTGCTAACCACTGAGCGGTTTATACTTCTATTTCCAACTTCTCGAAAACGTTTATTTCAAAAACTTGATTTAATAGTAGAAAATACCTGTATATACAAAACAAATATAGAATATTACAGATGTTATGTAGGGATCACACGTATGTACATTGACCTTCCTGTGTTAACACCTTCATTAAAATGAGAGACTGTCAGAATGTTTAAACTGACTGTTTTCTTTAGTAAAGTATGGTGGTTCTCAAACCTTTTCTGTCCGTGTTTACACTTGAAATGCAAAACTTTGGTTGGAGCCCCCCCTGTGTTTTCAATGTGGGCTTAGGGGCTTAGGGGCATATTTTTTAAAGGTTCCTTAACTTTTCATCATCAATTATCAGCAAAAAGTCATACCGCCATTTTACTTGTTGCCGCGGTAACTGCTCAATCAATCATATTTATTAAATGCCATAAGCATTTCCGTGCGTAAAGTGCAGCCATTTAAAATTGACAAAGTTTTTGCAAAAACGCATAAATGCCCATATACTTAACCTGCCAGTGGGTCCTTGGAAGGTGTCAGTACATTGTGGGGTGTTTCCAATCTTAAGGGACCGGGTGGGTGTTAGAATATTTTCCAGAATTTACTGTAATACGATCTGCGATTCCGGTTTAACCAAGATTGCTATTTTTTTCATTCGCCATTATACAGGATTTCACCATATTTCATTGTTTTGGTATGGTACCACATCATCACAGCGATATTTTACATGGTGAAAATGGCTTATAAATATGCCAGAAATAACAATCTTAGCCCCTTTGCAGCTTCTGGCGATAGCAAAATGGTGAAAATATTTGTACCAACAAATTGTAGGCATCTGATTGATGAGGCATTCTGATCACAGAAATTTCCCAGGTCCCAGAGCCATTACAGTAAGTTTTACAAAATCTTTGAAAATTCCTCGAAAATTAAAATTTTCTAATTAGTAAAATCACACTGATTTAGGACTGACAGCTGAATGCAATTAAGAGCAGGTACACAGGGGTGTCCCTAGGGGTTTTGTCACCTGAAACAAAGTGAGGTGTGTGTGTTGTGGGGGGGGGGGGGTGGGTGTGGGTAAGATTGGAGGCCGGGCCCTGACCCCCCTCCTCCCTCCAAGTCTCTGCTTGCGATCAGGCCTTTGTTGAATGAAACATCGCACGATCAGCTGTTTAAAGGACCTACCTGACTTCCAGTCAAGTTCCATCGATCAAGTAACATAAACGACCAAGTATCATCGATATTTAGGAGCCTGTTTGTATGTTGATTGTTAGCTGCTTCTCAGGTTTTATGTTTTTAAAAAGTTTATATTTTTTTTTTTATTTTATTATTGTCCTTTATCTGGATCAACAGTTAGGCAGGAAATTGGGAATTGCTGGAGTAAGTTGGACTGGTGGATGGATGTCTTATTGAACCTCACAAATACAGTGCTATTTGTACACATTATGTACACTGGAAAAAGGCGCTTGGCATGGGGATATGATTACTGTGTTATTAATACATTAACGGGCCATACAATAATATCTGTGGCATGTTCACCAATAGAACATGACAAACAGACATCCCTTAAGACTTGAAGAACAGAAGTTCAGAAAGGGTTTTAACTGTAAGAACGGTAAAACGATGGAACTGTCTTCCAGTGGCATGGTGATGCGGTTCTTGACAGTTTTTAAAAAGCTGGATAAGTTTCTGAAAACAAGGAATGGCCTGTCTACCATGCTACATTGATGATGCCAGCTATATCTATCCTTAAAAACCTGGTGTAGCAGATTAACTCTAACCATTAATGCTTAGCAGAGCAACAAGAGTGGATGGCTGAAACTTAATTCTGACAGACCCCAAGTCCTTGTAATTGGAGGAAAAGCGTCGGGCAGCAAAAAGCTCCACCTGCAAACCACATCACTAAGGATAGGGGTACAGATCTACATAGCTCTGAGCATGTGCACAACCTGGGTATTTTGTAGGAGATATTCAGAACTCACATCTCTGCTGTTGTAAATCTTTAGACTTTCACCTGAGGAACATTAAAGAATTAAAGGGCATCTATATGGGAAAATGAACTTTTTTTCCCTTTCTTTCCATGTGTTCAATAATTCCCCCACAACCCCCAGAGTGTCCTTCACTTTGTTCAGATTCCCCTCTCTGTCTGAGATACACCAATTAGAAGAACTACATGATTGCATTCCTCTACTCCTACTGGACTGTCAATCAAATTCCTGTGACGTGATCCCCCCTCCCTGCTCTGTATATAACATAGAGATAGAGCATTAGCGGGGAGAGAGGTAACTTTCATGGTGATATAAGGCTGCACTTGCCCCCCTTCTTCATAGCTTTCACATGACTGATGAGGGTCACAAGAGCGAGAGATCGTAAACTGTACTGATCTCCTTCTTCTTCCGTGTCTCCAGGACAGCTTACTTTCTATTGGCCCTGTGCGTGGGGTGTTGTTTTTAGGATGTTGAACTTTTCCTCCTAACGCACATGATAGCTTTATTTTCCGTTTAGCCGTGAGTTGAGACATGGAGGAGGTAACAGAGGGGAGGGGATGGGGGGAGTGGTGCACACAGATCAGTGTTTCATGTTAAACAGAGTCACTGACATAGATAGAGATTAAGGCAGCACACGAGTACATGAATTTAACTTTGTAAAGGGGCATGTGTTTTTTTCACTATAGAGCCCTTTAAGCATCTCTTCCCCTAGAGATCTGCCAACACTAGTTCATACCTTTATACATCACGGCTGGATACTGTAACACCTCTACACAGGCCTCCCAAAAAAAGGTCATTCCTGCACACGCTAGTGCAGAATGTCCATGCCAGACTGCTACCAAGCTAGCTGTACCATGCCACATAACTCAGATCCTGCACTCCCTTCATGGCTACCCATAAAGTCAAAGATCCTCTTCAAACATTGGCCTACAGTACTTACTATAAATCACTGCATAATTTAGGCCCTGTAACATGAGAGTTGTTAGGTTGTCCACCTAAATCCTTTGGTTATAGAGCCTTCTGTCATGCCGCACCAACTCTATGGAACTCCTTATCCCATTCATTAAGAACTGCCACCCCATCCCTGGAGTGTGTTAAATCCTGTAGACCTGTAGATTGGCAACCTCTGTGAAAAAACTTCATCTTACCACCAATTACTGAAATTGAGACATGTTAAGCATGTGAGACAATTGCTATCAAATGGTATTGTATTGTGTAAAGGATTTGTGTTGTGTCTAGGTGGACCAACCACAGGCACTAATACCATCACTAGGAAAATGTATCACAGACAATGATAAGGTTGTGTATGAAGTACCAACTTAGATTAATCAACATAATGTACAAAACACTAAATCCTTCATTGATGAGGTACCCAAGGATGCTGTTGCCATGAGATACGTGTGGTAAACAAATACTACATTACAAAGTTCTACTTCCATTTTCTAAAAATGAACCATTTATCTTTTAACTTGTAGAAGAAAGAAGTGAAGGAAATTCATTAAGGGCTTCATACGCCTGCCACCTTTCCATCATTATCTGCATATAAAATGGTTATTGGTGAATCGTGACAGTAACATAGTAACTTGAGCTTGAATAAGACATACATCAAGTCCAAAACTATCACCTTTTTTTTAACCCTACCTAACAGTTGATCCGAAGAAGGCAAAAAAACCAGCTAAAAAGGGGGAAGCCTTTTTTAAATAGGGTGATCTAACATTAAAATACTGAGCTGTGCAACAAATACCTGAATCAAAGTTCCCAGCTTGTTTGATTAAGAGAAAAAAACATACATTTTTTCACTTCAGAATCTGAAAAAATCCCCTCTAAAACACACATGAAGTGTTAAAATGGGGAATATAGTTCCTGGTCTTGTACCAAACGGCAGGTCCAAGGCTTTAAGGTGCTTCTGTCCAAGAGCACACAGATACTGAAACAACAAAAGAAGGTAGAGACCGACCAAAATTGGCAGGTTGGCAATGGTGCTTTAATAGCAACGGTACACGACATTTTCGGGTCCAAACACCCTTTTCAAGTGTAAACACACTGCTGAAACCACTCCATATAGCAGTACCGACAGAGTGACCTCATATCACAAATCCCACCCCCAGTGTCCAAAAACAGGTTGTATGTTCATGAGAAAGGCACACTCCATATAGTAATAAACATACTCATTATTAGTGCTGAAAACAATGAATGCAAAAAATACACACAATTTTGCCTATCAGAACCATCACATTGGAGTGGAAATCCAAAAACATGTCCATAGGTCAAATGACCAATACGTGTCCCAGCTGGAGATTCCAATCCTTGGATGTATCCAACGGATGAATAATAGAATCTATAGTCTATTATCTTGCTACTATACTATATACTTGGCCCCTCTGCCCTAGGAGCCTTCTTACCTATGGTGTACCTAGTATTGGTTACTCTGCTCTGATAGACAATTGGCAGTGTCAGGAATTTTTTCCTTCACTTATTATGTTGTTGTTTCTTTATTGTATTAATATATTACTGATTCTCTTTTATTTGGGTGTTTCCGTTTGGATACCATTCAAGGATGGATTCTCCAGCTGGACACGTATTGGTCATTTGACCTATGGACATTGTTTTTGGACACTGGGGGTGGGATTTGTGATATGATGTCACTTCTGTGGTACTGCTATATGGAGTGGTTTCAGCACACGTTGTGTTACAACTTGATAAAGGGTGTTTTGGACCCGAAACATGTCGTGTACAGTTTGCTATTAAGCACCATTGCAACCTACATTTTTTGTCCGGTCTCTACCTTCTTTTGTTGTTCGGTGTAAAATTCCTACAGTAAATGGAATTAAAAGTAAATGTAACCCCTTGAAGACCTGGATGTAAATAACTGTGTGTATGTTAAGTGACTGGCCCACACCCATGGTCTTAATAACATGCTCCCTTGCCTCTTCTGTCCTGTAAAATGATTGGCTAGAGGTTACTAGTGGGTGTGTCAACTGAACAAGTTCCTGCAGTATCTTAGGAATGAGCATTGTAAAGAACACAACGTTCAGTGACCACACTGGAATGCTGGAAATAAAACACAAACCCATGTTATGAGTTTCTCAAACAATCAATCAAAATGAGAGGTGAGACAGCAATGCTGCTTTATATCAGAAGATCTACCTTCTACTTTCATAGTTGTTACTGGGGCTTGTAGGTGTCCCTTTAAATTTAAAGGTATCTTAGTAAAAGGAGCGATTTCCATTTTGTTTTAATTGTAGAATAGCGGTAAAGAGATAGTCTTACCTCTAGTTCTATCCAATTAAACCACCAGAGCAGGCAGGGAACAGAACCAAACCATCCACAATCACGCTCCTGCTCCTCCGCTTCTTTCGGTGACATGGTCCTAACATCATCTTGCCAGCCGGCTGTTCAACTCGGGCCCTCCGATGTTTGAAACTACAACTCCAGCATTCGTTTGGTTTTCTTTGCCAATGGAAGAATGGCTGGGAGATGTAGTTTTCAAATCTGGAGGGCCGAAGGTTGGGACATCCCTGATCTCACTCTATACATTGGCAAGGGAGCATGAAGTAGTTCAAAGTGTTGGTTTTCTACTTTACAATGTCCACTTCATAATATGCCTTATCATATATAATAAAACTCTAGTGTGCTACCTGTTGTCCTGTGTTGGTGTGTGTCACTGCAGTTCCTATGGACTCACCTACGAGGGAGAGAGTCTCTACAGTTCCTATTGACTCACCACTAGAGGGGAGAGTCCTTAGTTCTATTGAACTCACCTAGAGGGAGAGTCTCTGCAGTTCCTATTACTCAACAAGAGGGAGAGTCTCCTGCAGTTCCTATTGACTCACCATAGATGGCGACACAACGGATGGAGAACAGCCAATTTAGACTGTCAGGTAAGGTTCTTGGGACATTGAGTCCCTAGATTGGGACAGACCGGTGGCTTGGATTTGGATTGGGGGGGACTGGATTTGGGACAAGGGGCCACTGGATTGGTACAGGGTGGCCCCTGGCCTTGGTTGCAGAGGGGGGACTCTAGCCTTGGGACACTTAAGAGGGTACTCGTGGCCTGGGACATTGAGGAGGACTTAGCCTTGGGACACTAAGTAGGGCACTCTGTGCTTCTAGCGCCCCGCTATTGTAGTGTGGCTTAATGTCTAGTATTTGATAATTATAAGTATTGAGGATGATTTTCCTGAGCCCCAGGTGACTGAATAGGTTGGTGATAAAGATGCAATGGGATATTTCTCGAGGACAGGCCATGGATTGAGTTTTGTTACCAAGTTTTCCTTTATAAAATAAGTTAAGTTGATTTTGTTTGTATTTTACACTAAATTAAAAACCTGAATAAAAACAATACTTTTTTTTTGCCAATAATTGAACATTTTGCTTCACCAATCTTTAAACAAAACTAAGTATAGAATTTCCCCGTAGTCTGCTATACGTGACCAATCATTCAATGCAGGGTATGTATCACAAGTTTTTGCATTGTTAATGTTTGTACATTGTTAAGTAATTACAAAGAAACCCACAAGGCAGCATGATGGTGCGATTGAGCAGTGGAAATATACAGTGCATACCTCCCATTGTAAAGGGACAGTTGCACCAGTGAGACCGAACACCGTATTACATAGACAAACAAATGATTAATTCATTAACTCTACCAAACCATACAGGAAGATTTGATAAAGTTCGTTATCGGAATGATTACTTGCGCGTATATACGTTCTACGGAGAGACAAACAACAAGGGGACTAGGTAAGGTAACAAAGATATATCTATAGCACCATAATCAGTTGAAAATACTGTATGGGGTTAAGCAGGGAGAGAATATTACCTCGTAAACTTAAAACCCCAATAAGTGAGAAATATAAGAACCTAAAATCTATTAAAGGAAAGAGTATTTTAAAGTTTCTATATATGTTATTAATTACACTCGCATGGTGTGTGTATAATCACGCATACTCACATAATGTCCTATTTCAAGTTCAAACCTACTGTATATGTTTGGGGGGTTTTTCGTCTAGCAGAATTCCCTTTCACACCTCTGCCTTACGCAAAGGCCAATCCCTATTCCTAGCTCGATTCTGGGGGAATACGTTGTAAACTCTGTACCTCAAATATTTTTATTCTTGATTGATTGCACATTTTAAAATGCCTTCATACCGGACTAAGTCTCTTCCACTTCCGATGTCCCTTATGTGCTCACGATACGTGACTCTTTCAGTGGGCAGTGCATCAATCCAACATACTTGTAGGGAAAGAATGTGCATGTCAACAAGCTATCACATGATCAAATCCATTTGATTGTACTTGTGGATCATCTTATTGTTTTATTCTGTTTGTGAGTGTTGAAACTGGTTAGATTTAAACATATATGCACTCGTCTTATATAGTGTGTTACAGCTCTGAGCTCATGGCCTAAGCGGTGTCCTAGCTCTGTTCCCTTGCTCATTGTTGTTTTTTTTTTCCCTTCTGCCAAGCCTAGTCTGATTCCTCCTGCAGGCTAGCCTCTGTATCCCTTGCTCTCAAGCTCTAACAGGTCAGGATAGAGTTTATCGCTCTTAACTGTCTCAGCAGCTTATCTAAGCTCTATTCCTTTGTCCTATGTGCTTCCCCATGTATGAACAGCAGTCTAATCCACAATTATTTAAACTCAATCCATCCACATAGCCCAATAGGCACAGTGCTAATGGGTGTTTTGGACAGGCAGTCCCAGGAGGTTACCATTGAGCCATCCTTGTGGACAAAGAAATAACTGAATATTTTCCCAACAGTGTGCTTGGTATCATTTTACATATTAAACAAGATGATAATAACGGGAGAGTTGGTGCCTGGGGGATGATACCAGTGGTTATTTATTTATAAAGAAATTGGGCACCACTCTCTCCTTACATAGCAGTCATATTTAATGGACATTACAACCACCCCCTGGTGCTGTCTTCACACCCACTAAATAAAAACAGAGACACACTGGATCACCACACACATAAATACAAACAAATTAATCCTCAAAAACACTCAAATACAAATTAAAAAACCAAAAAACATACATACTTACAAAGCATAGACAAAGGACACATTTGCACACACAAAATGCACACACGTGTAGTTATTACCAACATACAGTTGGAATTGTATGAAATCATAACATTCAGATGCATTCTAAAAAAAAAAGTACAGAAAGTAAGAACATTGTATAGTGGTAGTTTTAATCAATAAAAATGGCACTAATGCACAATCATGCATGTGAATGGCACTTACAATACTCCTGTGTGCAATGAATAAGCAAAGCACATCATATATAGAAAACACTTCATTACAAATCAATGCAATGCCTGTGATGAAAGCATGCACATTGACAATTGTGCACCAGGGGCATGTGTGTGAAATGGGTGGATCTATTAACTAGGCCACTGCAAAGAAGAGAAGGGATAAAAGTTTGGTAATTGACAGGTACATGTTACTTTACAGATGTATTCATAGAAGCCAAGTTCATTCCATGAGTGGAGATTAACCTTTAAAGGGAAAGTTCAGTGGGGGGGGGCCATTGCAAGCTTTACCTTTAAATCACACAACGGTTATTCTTTCTTTTTCTAACCATTGGTCAAAGCTTGACCTTTCCCTTTTACCTTGCTGGCTCTCCTCTCACCTGTAATTTATTCAATCAACATCTCCTGTGAGACTGTCTTGGAGGGTGAATGAATCCATTCGGTCAGATTAGTCAGTTGGCTTGCTACTGCTAGCGTTTATATATTACACTTAAAGTAAAAACATGGACTTGGATTACAGAGTTCCGCTTCTATATATATATAGATATATGTAATTGCGTGTTATAAAGGCTAACACTGTATCAAATGATATTGGTGGGCATTGAGCATCAGTCATCTATCAATGTGTGACTATATGAGCAGTGGTGGCACTCCGAGCGTCCTGCACTCATGCAACAGCAGAGTTTTGCCACCTTTTTGGTACCAGATAAGACACGGCGCAAGTCCGCAGAAAGACACAGCTCAGTTTGCTCCCCGTTCTGCAATGCAGAGCTTGAAATGTTCATACGGCTGTCTGAACAGATAGAGGTCCATGTGAAACATCAGTACCTTTGATCTCTCGGTTCTGAACATTCACAGCACAAGGAGGGAGGGGGATGCAGTAAGTGCATGCTGTCACACAGCTGTAATTGGTGAGGAATATCAAACCCTCAGTTAATGTACTGCTGTCTCTATCATAGTTGAGGTTATTGAGGACTGGAAAGTGTTCTTACAGCCTATATAACACTAGTGATGCCATCCACTAAGTATAATATGGGGAGGGACCCAAACAAGCCAAGGGATTATTACCCAAAATATAAAGTAAAAATTCATTTATTTGAACTCACTAGACCTGAGTCAGTTTAAAGCACAAACTCCTTTGGGTGTAATGTGGGGTTAATAGTAACTCGCTATAATTGATTCTACATATGTCTCTGTCTATCTGTTTGAGTTGCTTTCCTAAAAAGCTCACGTAAGTGTGCGATGCAGTAAGCCAATCAGTAGAGCGGATGCTTGGTCAACCCCCCTTCCAGATGCATGGAAAGACACAAGAAGTAAGCAGGAGGCAACAGGTGAACCGAAGGCTGTAAGTACATTTGGGGATAGCAGTCAAGTATCAAATTAGTGTGGGGGGGTGGACATACCCTTTAAAGTGTATTGTATTTTATTCCAATGTAGGTGCAGTATTGTTAAGCAATGAATGAACTTTGCTTTTTTCCTCACTAAGCACTAAGTCAGCAGTTACCTGCCTAGGTAATTGTGATTATTTTGGGCATGTTATGATTACCCATGGGTACGAATATTTTTTATTTCATGTCTGCTGTGGCCGTGTTATTGTTATAGGGTTTGCATTAAAGGTGGGGAAGGAAGAGTGGAGCAGGACATAAGTCAGCATATTGATGAATTAAAAACTATTTATTAAAGTAATTGTTAACAAACAAAATAAAAGAGTTTAATATCTAGACAGATTGTCCCAAATAAACATATAAGATGAGATTCAATATTGATAAATGTAAGGTGATGTATGGGATTTATCATCCAATAGGAATGTAGTATAGTTCTAATACATAACAGGCTTTGGAGTCCCGTTTACAAAACAACTAGAGCTAGAGAGGGTTCAGAGAGGACAACTAAATTAAAAAGGAATGGATGGGCTTATTTGTAGGCCACATTAGATACATTAGGGTTATACACCTGTAAAAGATGCACTTGTGATATGATCACTTTATATAACATATCTTTAAATTGCCGTACAAAAAAAACTCTCTGGGGCTTTGTTCATAACGGAGTGGCATCCCACATCGTTTGAATCTTCCCAACTATAATTTCTTTTGATTTCCTTTAGAATGTATAAGATATATTTGTTTTCCCCGTTAACTTCTACGTCCTTTATTTTTAAATGTATTATTCCGTATTCCAAATCGCTGATATTTGATTGGCTGTACCTCTACCCAGATGTCGAATTCACCACTTTCCACATAACGTCAAATTGTATGGCTCCTAAATGTATAAGAATAAAATATTATATATATATATTTTTTTTAAAACCCATACACTATATTATATATAATATATATATATTTAAATAATATATATGTATCTATATATGGTTTCCAATGTTTGGCAGATCAGCACTCCTCCTCTCTATCAATTTGCCCTGGGTGCCGTCCGAAAAAGTATAGATACCGTTATAGTTGGAGCACGCACTCTCAGACTTAGTAAACAAACCATTCCTTTTATTCAATCGTTCGACATGTCAATGATTGAATAAAGGAATTGGTTTGTTACTAGTCCGAGAGTGCGTCCTCTCAATATAACGGTGTATTTATATATTACACAACAATAGATATAAAATGTAAATTCTTGTAAATACAATCCGACACTAAAATTTACTACTACTATCCCCACTGTGTAAAAAATATCCTTACCTTACATCTCTGCTCTCTGCTTCTTTTGGTTCTCTTGCAGTTCCTCTTCAAAGTAAAAAGTGAAGAGTAGGAAGGTGTCCGGTGAGTCATCCAACCCTCTTCCTCTCTGTCCACGAGAGGTTTCTGTCATGCCAGGGAACCCTTGTCCTTTCCTCCCTCCCTCCCTCTGGGATCCCTTCTGGTTGTTGTCTCTTACCATTTTGTTCTCTAGTGGCGGGCACCCCGCCCAACCCCCACCGCCTGATTTCACTTCTGCAAAAAAAAATCCAGAAAGATTACTTACAGACCTTTGTCCCACCATTTGTTTTGGCATACCCGCAGCCACAATCTTGATTGGCGCCCTAGCCAATCACAGATGTTGCTGCTGGTCCCGCCGCCCTTTCTCTGCTGCTTCCTCCCGGCTTGTAGAGTGCCAGGGGAGAGAAGGTCCTGTAAGGTATTTTTCTGGGGATTGGGGGTTGGATGGGGTGCCCTACCACTATAGGAAAACAACTTATTTTAGGGGTGGAATACAACCTTTAAAGTACAAGCAGGTCCAGGCGCAACAGCCGAGCCAGCATGGTATTGTCTTGCATAAAGAGAGTATGGATTCAAGGGAGGAAAAGATATATTCTCCCTATTACAAAAGCTTGTAAAGGCCTCATTTGGAATATGCAGTGCAATTTTGGAATCCATGTGTACAAAAAGTGACAATCTTTGAAATGGAACGGGTTCATACGAAGGGCAAACTACAATAGTAATAGGGGGGATTGTGGGGAGCTTGAATTATGAAGAGAGACTGAAAGATTTACAATTTAATTAAGCACACTGGAGAAAAAGCGTTCGCTCGGGGTGGGGGATATGATTACTGTGTAAAATCCATTCACAAGCCATACATAAAAACTCTCGTGGGGCCCAGTGAGCTAGTAAAGCTCTTTTTTGTCTGAGGTTGAGAGCTGTAGTTACGTCACACTTCCACGTTCCTGTATGGACGCATGTGACATCATCACACAAGGTTTTAAAAAGTTTTAAGCCCTCCTTCCTTACAAGTGACACAGCTACTCAGCACAGTGTGTGTCTGTCCTAGAATTCAGCCTGCCTGTTTATTGGAAGTACAGACCCCATTGGGGCATGCTACCCTTTTACTCATTATCTGTGTTTACAGTGTCACTGTCGTGAGGTCCAGGAAACATCACCCCAGATCTGGATCTGGTGCCGAAATATTTCTTCAAAAAAATGTTACAGCCCCTTATCTCCATTAAAAGCAGTCGTGTCTGTGATTGGCTGCCCCTTTCTTTGCTTCTAGACAAACAGGAGAATATTGTTCTGCAGACAGAGGCTGATAACCCATCCAGTGACCACTGCACAAAAATGCCAACAAGTCTAAACTAACCTCGACCATAGATGTGATTAAATGGGCCATGGTTCATATCATACCCTTGCATCTCAACAGGTCGCAAATATTGCAGACGATTCGTCTTTACAGTCCCACAATCACATCTATAAATTGGTGGATAGACAAAACATATGTTCAACCAATTCCAGTGACTCCCACCTGTGTCCATATTGCCACGGATGCCAGGCACGGTAGCTGGGGAGCATATTATATGCACCACAAAGAACAGGGGTTTCATCACCAACAGAGTTGACACATTCATTGAATTACAGGCTTTTTTAAAATCTAACATTGATTTTCCTACAACAGTATCTCAAATGGAAGATGGTGATGGCTCATTCAGACAACCAAATTGCGGTTGCCTATATCAGGACTCGGAGCAAATCACTCTGGAAATTGAACAACCTACCAGACCTATCAGCCATTTATGTTGTGGATCATCTCATTAGGGCCAAGATCAGTCCCTGGGAATGGAAGTGAAATACTCAGATTTTCAAGAGATTACAGAGGTCATAAGGATTTCCACAGATAGATATGATGCCATCTCCTTCTAACACTCAGCTGACCCAATTTTGTTCCAGATTTCAGACTCCGAGAACAGCATTTGTGGCTTCACAATTCCGTGGAACTTCAAACTAGCATACATCTTCCTGCCCTTTCCTCTAATTGCCAGGGAAGATCAGACAAGATCAGGCCAAGGTCATTGCCATTCTCCCATGGTGGCCCAGGAGACAATGGTTTCCAGAAGCCCAGTCTTTTAACCAAACTGAGGAGGCTGACATGGAAACATTTGCTGACTCAGGGGATGTTGGAAAAATGAACCTTGACAGCCTGGCTACTGAAAGTAATGCATTAAAAGATAATGGTTTGTCTGAAGCTTTGATAAATACTCTTTTGGCAGCTAGTAAACTATCAACTACTACTGAGTAGAGATGGACCTGAACCCAAACCCGAACTCAGTTCCAACGTGAATTTCACAGATTTGCCGGAACTCGGACTTTGCAGATTTCAGGCTTTTTCAGATTTTTCTGTACCTACCGCAGAACTAATTAGAGAATTTACAAATTTAAAAAGTTTAAAATTTCTAGAAATTTCGAATTTACAAAGTACTACGCGGATTATCAAAACAGGAAGCACATGAAGTTTTAAAACCACCGAACAGTGGTTTTAAAAGATGTTGGCCATTAATATGTTCCCCAGGTCTCTGAGCCATTTATAATGTCTTACCATTACCATTACTATTTGATTTCAATGGGTCCGGTTGCAAATTTTAGAATTTTCGTATTTTTCTCAAAAATTCCCGACTCTGCAAGTGGAACGGATTTCCGCGAGTTTGGAAATCTCTACTACAGAGTAGAGATGGACTAGAACTCGAACCCTAGTTCGAGCCAAACTTATCTAGTTCGAACGGACTCGGACTTCCCGAACTATCCCGGACCCGGACTTTTAAACTTTCCGGACTTTAGATAATTATCTAACGTTCGTCATTGCGGTTTCGAGAATTATCGAATTTCCAAGCCGTTCGTTAACCCTTGAATGTATTGTTCACTAACCCTCGAAAGTATTGTTCGTTTTTGCTAACCCTCAAATTTATGGTTCTGTTTGCGCTAACCTTTGAAAGTATTGTTTGGTAACCCTCGAATTGGCAGTAATCCTTTAATGTAGCTTGCGCAAAACCTGCCAATTCCCTGCTCGTGTTTAAGAAGTGTTTTAACAAGTTTTGGTGATAGTGTCATGTTCCCCAGACCATTTCCCAGGTGCCACAGCCATTTATAGCAAGTTACCAATGTTAGTTTAACTGTAAATCATCCAGACTTTTCAATCTATCACTCCCCATTCACTTTAATGGGTCCGAATTCGAAATTTCGAACTTTAACTGAAGTTCGAAAGTTCAAAAACGGACTGAACCTTATATAGTTTGACCATCTCTAACAATAAGTAACTTCAAGCAAAGATTTCCAGCTTATAAAGGAAATGCAAGTTTTAGGACCAAGCAGTTTATGGGATAGTCCTGATTAGAGATGGATTAGAACTCGAACTTTTCAAACTTTTGAGAATTTTCGAATTTCAGTTTTTGGAATTTTCGAAATTTATAGAATTTGGAGAGAAGATATATCCACATGTCTTAAATTCACCAATGACAGATATTATTAGTAGTACCAACCCCCGGATATAAAACAGCTGGACAGGCGTCTTGTGAAGTGTCCATTTCGCCCGCTCTCTTCTATATGATGCAAATATGAGGCAAATTTTAGAAATAAACATTAAAGGGGAAGTTCAGTGCAAATACATATACTTTTAAGAGAAATGACAAGTATTTTTCATCCTAATGACCTTATCCTGCCCATTAAGCATTTTGTCTGTGTATAAATAAGTACACAGACTTCTCACCGCTCCTCAACAAGGATTTATCCAAACACACCAGGTTTGTAAAAGTAAATCTTTATTCTCAACACACGTAGGATAAAACAAACACTTGCTAACGCGTTTCAGATGCCTCCGAGTCCTAACTCTCCGCAGTACACGCAATCGCACATGCAATCGCATGTGATTTTGTGTGCGATTCCGGTGTGATTTTGATGCATTTGTGCTAGCGATTTTTTTCTGGAAACGCATGCAATTGCGCATAAAAATACAGATGCAAACGGATGGGCAATCGCATCGGTGTGTTGCTGCGATTGCAATGTTAGAAAAAAAATCGCAAGCGCAAACGCACCAAAATCGCATTAGTGTTGCCTAGCCCTCACCCTTTGTAAAAGGTTTAGCATGACTTTAGCACGGCAATGTTTGCACTGTGTTGCTCGGTAAACTCCATATTATTTACTTTCAATTTGACTCCTCGTCCTATCTTAGTCTTCATGTCCAAACTTCGTCATTTCTGAGAAATGTTTTTTTTTTTCTGTTGGAATTAGCTTCCCATTTTCTGCCTAGTAACAGTGACTGAAATTACATTCCTGTCTCTTATTGGGTAGAATATTTATTATTGCCCAATCGGTGCATAGTAGTTACCTTATTAGAAAGAGAAAGTAAGTTTGTGACTCTGTAACAGTGTATCCTAGACTAGCAGTGAGTATGGTTTGTACCGTGTTTGTAACGATCGCTCTCACAATCCCTGCTGTCTATGGGGGTGAGTATACAATAAACTAACCAGATCAATGGGATATGGTCAACACATTATAATTGAACTAAAACTTATTATTTTCTACTTGGATTTTATTTTACAATATCAAATAATAAAAATTTAATAGTCGGTAAAATATTCATTTGTTATTATTTGTAATTAGGGAGATTGGAATAAACCAACACAGGGAGATTCAATAAAAGTTCTTATCGTTAAAAAAGGTGGTAATTTTGCCCCAACCAATCAGATCTTATTTAACATTTGAAATCTAACATCTGATTGGTTAGTTAGTTATAAACAGTTATACTCTCCCTCCCCCTTCTCCATCTTATGTCCCAATTCTAGTACCGGGCTCTCCACTCCACTGGTTTCCCCGTAATACATTTTGTTCCCCACTACCTCCTGCCTAGTTTAAAGCCCAGTTCAATATCTTAAAGGGTATCTCCACCAATTTTTATTATATTTTTTTAACAATTTGACTGTTAGACAGACATTATGGGTAGGGTATAAAGGTTGGACTAGATGGACGTATGTCTTTATACAACCTCCAATACTATGTTACTATGTACTGTTTGAACAGACATTATGGGTAGGGGTAATAAAGGTTGGCTAGAGATGGACGTATTCTTTTTATAAACCTCCAATACTATGTTACTACTATGTAACTGTTATCGACATTTATGGGTAGGGTATAAGGTTGGACTAGATGGACGTATGTCTTTATACAACCCTCCAATACTATGTACTATGTAACTGTTATACAACTTATGGGTAGGTTTAAATGTTGGACTATGGAACGTATGTCTTTATACAACCTCCAATACTATGTTACTATGTAACTGTTATACAGACATTATGGGTAGGGTATAAAGGTTGGACTAGATACGTATGTCCTTTATACAACCTCCAATACGCATGTTTACTATGTTCCTGTTATACAGACATATGGGTAGGGTATAAAGTTGACTAGATGGACGATGTCTTTATACAACCTCCAATACTATGTTACTGAGTACTGTTATACAGACATTATGGGTTAGGGTTAACAGGTTTGGACTAGATGACGTATGTCTTTATACAACCTCCAATACTATGTTACTAGTAACTGTTGACAGAAATTATGGGTAGGTGGTATAAAGTTGGACTAGATGAGTATGTCTTTATACAAACCTCCATACTATTGTTACTATGTAACTGTTAACAGACATTATGGTAGGGTATAAAGGTTGGACTAGATGGACGTATGTCTTATATACACCTCAATACATGTTACTATGTAACTGTTACAGACATTATGGTGTAGGGTATAAAGGTGGACTAGATGGGCTATTCTTTATACACAACCTCCAATACTATGTTACTATGTAACTGTTATACAGACATTATGGGGTAGGGTATAAAGGTTGGACTAGATGGACGTATGTCTTTATACAACCTCCAATACTATGTTACTATGTAAATGTTAGACAGACATTATGGGTAGGGTATAAAGGTTGGACTAGATGGACGTATGTCTTTATACAACCTCCAATACTATGTTACTATGTAAATGTTAGACAGACATTATGGGTAGGGTATAAAGGTTGG
This sequence comes from Hymenochirus boettgeri, assembly GCA_019447015.1. NCBI lineage: Eukaryota > Metazoa > Chordata > Amphibia > Anura > Pipidae > Hymenochirus > Hymenochirus boettgeri. Next base: position 315,346,540 of record CM033476.1, read on the forward strand.
ACTAGATGAACGTATGAAATAAAAGTTTGAGGTCAAAAAATATACTGCAGTGAAAGATCCCCATGGGAGGAGCATGGTCACTTAAGACATAATGCTGGAAAAAGACAGGAAGTACCTGTACAGACATAAAAATAGAAATTTGAAAATGGGTTGCTATAAATGCAGGCAAAGGCTGATAACATGACAATAAGCTGGTCACATGGCAAAAACCAGGAAGTGTGTGAAAAGTGTAGTTGATCCGAAACCCAGGTACAAGGCTGGTAGGTTATCTCTTTTTATGTACTCATCCGATTGGGCAAGTGTAATCCAAATCTAAGTATTAGAAGAGGTAACATGCAGGACACAGCAGGTTAAACTGCAACTGGAAACTTTATTCCATACACCACATGTTTCGAGCTGCAAGGGCACTTTCTCAAGTGTATTGCCCTTTTGTGTATTGCAATATTGCAAGCCCTTGCGGCTCGAAACATGTGGTATATGGAATAAAGTTTCCAGTTGCAGTTTAACCTGTTTAGGAAGTTATTTAGCAATTGCATTTTACACACAAGTTTGATTTGTGCTATTATAAAGGTGTTTAAGTTCTAATGTAACCCTCTCTGTTCTCACAATAACTGATCTCTAGGTCACATTCTACACTATTATCTAAGTCTGACATCATATACGACTCCCAGTCTGCCACAGTTTTCAGTAACTGCCTATGTGGACGGCCGTGAATATGGACGGTATAACAGTGAAACGCGTCGTTGTCAGGCTTTTCACCCGTCATTGAATTCGCTTTCTGATCACCTGGAGCAACTAACCAAATATGCTCAGACCTTTGAGGTTTTTCAAAGAAACAAAATGAACTTTCTAATGGATTATTTCAACAAGACATATGGTGAGTATTACATAGGAAACAGTGCTAACGAATATTAGAGAGACTTTAGTGACATTTATATTTAAATGTTTATGTGAAGCACAGATATGGAGCAATTTAGATAATGCATAATGTTGGGTAGGCGCCTTAAAGGGACACTAAACTGTAGTTTTTAAGTACCTTGCATCTGTACTGTATTTCCAGGGAACACTGCAACACTTAATTTAAAGGATATGCCCAACTGTGTAGTGTTAAAAAAATCCTTACCTTACTTCTCTGCTCCTTATGGTTCTCCTGCAGTGCCTGTGCAAAGTCCCAGAAAGTGAAGAGTAGGAGCCTGCCTGTGAGTGAAAAGGTATCTGCCTCTTACCTTTCCTCTGAGAGGTTTCTGGTGTGCACAGTGAAGCTCTCCCCCCCTCTGTATCCCTCTTTGCTATAAAATTTGTTGTAGTGTAGTGGACCCTTTCCCACCCCCATATGCCATGTTCATTTGCAAAAAAAAGAATCCGAAATGTACTTACAGAGCAGAGGGCAGGAACAGAACACCGGGGGAAAGAAGCTCGGTAATTACATTTTGGATAATTAGTTTTGCAAATGAACATGGCGGTTAGGGGTGGACTAGGGTCCACTACACTACAGCAAAAAATAGCTTTAGAGGTAGAGATGCCCTTTAAGGTAAGTCTTGCAGTGTTTCCCGGGCGTTCTATTATCCACAGGGAGGTGGAAATAAGTGTTCTTGCTTGGTGCAAAATTTCTAAAAGTTTTCTCAGTTATTTGCACTTCTTTGTATAAACCACATACGTTATTGTTTTGCTTTGTACAAGTTTTTAAAGCACTTCTGATTGCTATTTAAATTGTACATTTACGCAATCTCAGCTGTGTGTCACCTTCTGTTAAGAATTAGTTTAAAAACAGGGACAGTATCCATGTACCTAATATACACTATCAATAGGGATAGGGTGAAACATAGGGACACTATCCATGTACCTAATATATACTATCAATAGGGATAGGGTGAAACACGGGGACACTATCCAGGTACCTAGGGACACTATCCAGGTACCTAATATATACTATCAATAGGGATAGGGTGAAACACGGGGACACTATCCAGGCATCTAATATATAGTATAGTATAGTATAGTATTTGAGGTTGAATAAAGACATACGTCCATCCAGTTCAACCCATCTAGCAATATCCTCATTTCCTGCCTAACTGTTGATCCAGAGGAAGGCAAAAAAAACCCACCAAATTAATGAAGGGGGAAAAAATTCCTTCCTGACTCCAAGTGGCAATCGGAAATTTCCCTGGATCAACTCTACTTTATGTATCAATACCAGTAACTTGCAACATTCCTTGTTTGCAGAAACTCATCCAGCTTTTTTTTAAAACTGACCAATGAACCTGGCATAACAACGTCCACTGGAAGACAGTTCCATAGCTTTACCGTTCTCACCGTGAAAAACCCTTTCCGAGCTTGAAGTCTAAACCTTTTTTCTTCAAGTCTTAAGGGATGTCCTCGTGTCCTTTGACATGTCCTACTGGTGAATAATGCCCCAGATAGTTTATTGTATGGCCATTTAATGTATTTATACACAGTAATCATATCCCCACGCAAGCGCCTTTTCTCCAGCGTACATAATTGTAACTTTTTCAGTCTCTCTTCATATTCAAGCTCCCACAATCCCCTTACTAATTTAGTTGCCCTTCTATGAACCCTTTCCATTTCAAAGATGTCCTTTTTGTACACAGGATTCCATAATTGCAGGAAACCATCTCACTTGCCAATTTAGTTGCCCACAATGTATTATCCAGCACATTAACACGTAATTTAGCTTAGAATGCATACTAACACAGTGTGCATTTGCTCTGATTGGCTCTCAGTTACTTGAAGAGTGTTATGTAGAGAAGCAAACGTTTTCCCATTAGCTATAATCAAAACATTTTTCCAGTGTCACAAACAAAGTTGTTTATTACAAATGTTGAACTGGAATTTGGCTTGAAAGGCTGCACAACGCTCTATTAATATGAGGGGGGAGGGGGGGGGGGGGGGGGGGGAGCTGTCTGTCGGTGCGCCTGTGAGATAGGACAAGCAAGATAGCTTATCAGACTGATGGGTTGCTTACAGGTGAAAAATGGAGCGAATCAGCACTGAGTGGTCTGCCTCAAACCTAAATGCAATCAAGAGTCAGCTAATAATCAAATTGTGTAAGTTATAACTATGAATTTCTGCACTAGTCTATTTTAGCTATGAAAGTACAATAAATATTAATGCAAGCATTTCTCAATAATCAGTTTTGTTCCCCCATCCTTTTTGCATTGTAGCAATATGTTACACTAAAGGAATGTGCAGTTTTATTGCTGTTTTAATTACAGCTAATTAATGCAACAGCTATTGGCCATGTCAGGTGTAAATATATATGTGAGCAGTGAATCTAAGTAATGTTCATTGATCGGTGACTGGGGCGTCTTACAGTGACTGTAAACTCCCCTAATCCAAAAAAAAGTAACTATTTGCCATTCGTTTTCTATTATTCCACAGGGAGGTGAGAATGCTTATGCTCACCTCCCTGTGAATAATATGATGTTCGGGGGACCTGGAACTTACCGTACCGCCGCCCTCACTGACAGCTAATTCCTCCCGCTCTGTCCGACGCGCGACCTATTTAGGCGCATGCGCGCCAATACAAAAGCTAGGCGCGCGCGATCGGGAGGGAGGAAACAGCTGTCAGTGAAGAAGCGCTGCGAGTGGAGGAGGCGGTATAAGGTAAGTTCCAGTCCCCCGAGGCTCCTTTATTCACAGGGAGGTGGAGAATAGCGTTCTCACCTACTGTGAATAAAAGAAAGAATGGGAAAGAGTTATTTTTATGGATTAGTGTTCCTTTATTCAGTGAGTGTTGGGAAAGGTTATAAAGTGCTTTCTAAATAAAATAAAATTTACTGTTCAGCCAACGGTAAGTTACTTGTAACAGAAAACTTTTAAAATGTGTTTTAACTGTAAAGGGAATATGGTGGAAAATAATGTAGATGAAGATCTATCCTTAGATTTTCATATACATTGTGCTTAAACATATTCCCCTTTTACAATTAGGAATAGAGATTAATCACATTTTATGCTAGCCTGTTCCAAGTGCGGTGTGGCAGAACTTCGGGTCTCCTTGACAGTGGTTCCTACTAAGGCTGGTATTTTAGCCTAAGATACATAAATCCGCAATAAGGAGGATAGTTTGCGGTAAATCTGCCACCCATTTAAAGTCTAGGGGGTGCAAAAATGAGATTTTGAATTAAGGAAATTTTGGCCAGTTCTGCAAAACAGTTGACAGTACAAAAAATTTTGTTCATCACTAACATTAAACAGATAAAAAAAAAAAGAAAAGACCTAACAATATATCAGTGTAGTTAATACTAACACAAAATAAATTTTGCCTGCCTCTACAAACCCAAGTAATCTGTATTGCTTATATGGGTTTGGTCAGTAGGAATGTTTGTTTTAACAAGATTTAATTCTCTTTTTGGGGCCATAAATATTACATTCCAATTTACAGCAATAAAGAAATAAAGGGCATGAAGAAAAACCTATTGTGGCAGAAAGCCTAAGGGAAACGGTGGTCTCCAAACAACTTGAGTGTAAATGAAAGGCAGTTTTTCCTACCTTTAAAACGAGCTATCACCACCTATATGCGTGCGCCACAGCCCAAGATATAAAAGAAAAAGACAGACCAGAAAGTTAATGGGTGGGAGCTGACATGGGAACATTCCTAAGGCTTCTCGCACAGTGCCAACCGGCAAGCATCAGCCTACAGGACTCCTCAGTGTGGGAGGGAGACAGAAGTCCCTCCTCCACTATGCTGTTGTGAAGTCCGGACAGTGAAGGTAAAGGGAATCTACAGCCCGTCTATCCCACTAGATGAAAAAGCCTTTCAGCAGAGCTTCTAACTCTGCTTGGAAAAGGGCTTGTTTGCCACAGAGTTTTATGTAGGGGGGGTCAAGTGGGCCCAGGCGCCGCGAGTGAGTGAGGGCCACATGGGGCTGTAAGAGAATGGCCATGTGGGGCCTGCAACGGGAGGACCAGGGGGTCCATGAGTTCGGGGGGACCAGGGGGGCGCAAAGGGGAAGAGACACCAGGGATGATTGATTGACATGGTTTCAGAGCAGGAAACGGGAATTGCAGGGGGACCTGGTTGATGCTGCGCAATATCACAAGCAAACATGTAAATTATCTTCAAAACTATACAAAATAAACAATGAAAAGATTTGCAAAAAATTCTTTCGGAGCGTAATTCCCTAGCAATTTAACCTAAATGTCATTTTTGGACCACAAGTTCCCCTTTAATGGCATGTCAAACTCCCCTACAGAAGTTGACCAAGACCACCCAAGCCTTAAGAGTCCTCAGCACCAGGGTTAAACAAATTTTCACTACACAAACAAAGTGATTAATAAGGCAATGAATAATTACATGGACAAAAAAAAAAAAAAACACGGTTACCTTACCATAAGGACCACTGTCCCCCGTATTTTCAGATTGCAAACTAGTATTGCATACAATAGTTCTTGCAATGGCGTGTTTGCCAGAGAATTGAACCTGATGGTACAAAAAACCCTTGATATTATATAAATGTGTCATTAAGGTTTCTGCTCTTTGAATCTACAGCAAAAAAAAAATCATCTATTATATCCAGAAATTAGAAGCTTCTATATTCTAGATCTAGAAAAAGCTGCAGTGACTTCATACTTAATAAGAATGCCTGAGTCATGTGGTTTTAAGAAGGAGGAGTTAAATTCAACTAGAGGGCTTTTCCATGACGTATCTGATAGAATGACTGTGTAGTACAAGCAGCTCTATGCTTGGTAAAAACCTTACTTTTTAACATTTGAAAGCAAAACATCTGATTGGTTGGGGAAAAATTAGCATAAGGGCGGGTATACATGGGGGGGAGTAGTGCTCAGCTAATGACGTCCGACAGTCTCACGGACCGATCGTGCAGTCCCAAAGGCACGCACGATCAATGGATTTACAGGACATGTCAGATCGGGCCGTGGACGAACGGGCAAACGAGCGCGGTCTCGGCGCCCGCCCCACACCAGCAAGATATTTCGGTACGACCGAACGGTAGTGCCGTGGATCGGCCGGCCGGCTGAAAATATTGCTGGTGTTGTACCAGCCTAAGAGTTTTAATTGGAATAACCCTGTTGATCCTTCGTCCCACAGAGAGAGAGAGAAGGGAAAGTGGGATGTAAATATGTATAATGAACTGACTGACAAAGTGAACTAAAATGTCCACACACTTCCAATAACCCCCTCCCCCATAACCCGCTAGGTCCTCACCCTTAGGCTTCCATATTCCTTACTATAGAAAGGCACATGATACAGAATTTTAATAAAATCAGTAGGAAATGTAAGTCCCAGGTATAGGGCATCTCATGATTAACACAAACTTTGGTCATGCTGTTGGAATGTCTGTAACAACTATATCCTCCTCTGCCAGTTAAACAACTTAAAAGTCCTGTTGTAGGATAAGCACATATCAAGCTGATCAATGGTAGGTGTTTTCTTGTTATGCTAGCTTTGAATGACAGTTAGTGGCAGGACAGAATTGTTACGCACTTACAGCCATGGCTAATTGAAGGCAGGAGAGAGGCTCAAAATCAAGAAAAACAATGTATGGGGAGGGCTACATACCTTTACTCTTTTTAAAAGAAATAAAGAAAAAAAATGCATTGAGGCATACAGTTTCTTAACACATTAGTTATCATTGTAGTTGGGTTTAAAGGTGCCAGATGTTCCTTGCTTCCGTGCTTTACCCGGTTATCAGGTTCAGGAAGGTTGCAATTTTCGGGTATCCTTTTTCCTACTGTATTAATTTGGACACCATTTGAACAGTAAATAATCAAAACTATTATAGGTCTCATGAACCATGCAAAGATTTAATTTACTATTTAAATAAATCTGCTGAAGCATTAGAAACTTACTTGTTAATCAGCTGTTACACTTAACCACTTAAACTGTTTTATGTTTAATGAATTATGCTTCAAACTTACTGTACCAATCTTCTAATTAAGCTGGTAGAAACCGCGCGATAAGCATGCATATCATTGCCAGGTTTTGTTAATGCACAATTATTCAGTTGGCACCCTAACAGAGTACTTGCGTGAATGAATCAGAGTGCAGTTCAGATGTTAATAGAAATGATTTATTGTGCCAGCAAAAATAGTATCTGGAGTCCAAATTAATAAAATGCAGGGCCCAAGATCTAATTCCACAAAATTGTGTTAGTGCCAATAGAGACAAAAAAAAAAAAAAAAAAAAAAAAAAAAAAAAAAAAAAAAAAAAAAAAAAAAAAAAAAAAAAAAAAAAAAAAAAAAAAAAAAAAAAAAAAAAAAAAAAAAAAAAAAAAAAAAAAAAAAAAAAAAAACAAAAAAAAAAAAAAAAAAAAAAAATAATGACACCAGCAATATGCAAAATATGAGGAATAAATGAGAAAAGCAAACAAATGAATTATAATTCACATAATTAAATACACATGCTATTGAGCACTATTTTGACACAAGCACACTGCGTAAAAAGAGAAGCGTGACAGTAAAATGAACTGCTATGGGATTCAGACAGGCAAGTCGAAATGTAAAAACCCAGACAGCCTAGGGACTAGAAAGGAATGGAAAATTACAGAGAAACCAGAATTTACCATTCGTATGTAATTGGTTCTCCCAAATATAGTTGATGCAAGTTGTTCAAGGTGTTCTTTTTGGTGCATTTTTTTTCAATCCTGACACTCTTTGCCAGAGTTCTTTTGGCTGTGACCACACTAATGCAGCTGGTAAGAGCAAAAGTGGTGGGTGAAATGTAGGTCAGAGAAAGGCAGGCAATGTCACTCCTGTTACACATTTCTACTGCTCCTCAAAAGGTAGATTCGGTTTCCTGTAACTCCTTCTGAGCACAGGTATATTTCATCTTATTTTCAATTATCTTGGTATTAACTGCAACTTACCTTAAAACATAAGGTTTTAATTTTTTTGTTGTGCGTACATATACTCATACAAACCTCAGATCCATTTCATTTTATTTCAACATACCTGGGTCTGTATCTCTAACAAAATTAGTTTAGGCTCTCCACAGGTAAATGCGTCATGCAACACCCTCTGTATATTATTGAAAGTCAATTTTAAAGGATTTAAGATGAAATTATCACAATTGAACCTTCCCCTGAATCACTATGCTTGTTTCTAATCCCCACTCAGAGTTATTAAGAGATTCTGCTGTTCTGCAGTCTATAGTGTAACACTGTTGGCAATCTTCCAATGCAAACGATCGCTTTCGCCTTTCATCACTAGAGCTTGCTTTGAACTACAAAAAACTATTTACTGTACTCTACATGCACTTTCTTTTTTTCAGAAGAGGTTCTTTAATTAAAGGATTACATATTCCCCAAGAGGCCTTCACTGAAAAATGGAACACAATAAAAATACCAAAAGCTAGTTTCACTGAGCAGTTCTATTTATTTAAAGGAAAAAATGATTGAATTACACCTAGGTGGAGACCTAAACCACCAGGTCTCACCCCTAGGGGTACCTTCAACTAGCTTGCCAATCTTAGCTGAAAATTGCAATGATGGTCTGGGACCAGACCAATGGGGAGACATACTCTAAAAGAAGTATGTCTTCCATTGGTCAGGGCCACAGACACAAGCAAGGTGAGGTGAGGTGGACCAGAAATTTTAGCCCAGAATTACAAGCAATAAGAAGGTAATGTAGGGGGAAGACCAACATTTTAGGTCATTGACCCTGGGGTATTTTTTAAAGGGGCTGGGAACATCACTGCAGGGTACAATGAAATAGAATTAATCAGTGTTCATCTCTAAAAAACATGGTGTATGTACAGTGTCACACGTTGTTTGATGACCATTGTTCTTTGCACTGACCAGTAGCAAAGGATCTAGCGATTCTACTGAGGGAGTTTTCTTATACAAAACTCACTTCATGTGACTTGGAGTATCTAACCAATCTTAGAAGTTAACAGAAGGTTAGGCACGGGAGCATACGAGTGGGGTCAAGAGGCATGGCCTGAACAGTGTACCATACACACAGTTATTGTATCAGTTTTGTATGGATGACATTACTTAATGACATTTAGGGGAGTGGAAACTTTTCAGCTAAGTCGTGGAGGTACAACTGATTTGCAATATTAAATTATTTAAATTGTGGTACGGAGGGTGGCTCTTTTTTTTTACACAATTTATATAAAGCGTTCTATAGAAAACTGTTGAGACAGTGCAACTATTCCCTTCATTTTAATTTAGTATAAAAACAAAAAATGAACAAGACATTATAATGTTATTTATTTAATAAAGTTTAAAAGTTAGTTTTTGCAAAAAAACTCCCTTATTTTCTTATAGGTTGTTGCCATCGGTACATTTCTAACTTCATAACAAATCATGGGAATTACTGCTTGCTGTTTCTATGGAACTTTTGTAAGGGCATGGTCCACCCCTTTTTCTTTTTTTGCAACATAGTAGGGCTAGTTCCCCCAGCCCCAACCGCTATAATATATTTACAGAAATTCCCCGATCTTTTTACCTTCCCTCTATCCTCCGCCACCACTGCCCGGCCTCCTGTTGAATGGAACTGCAACCAGGGGGCCTGACGGCAGCCGATCTATGATGGCTGAGAGCAGTTCAGAAGGGAGGAGAGAGGGAAGGTAAGTAAAGATCGGGGGGGGGGGGGGGAGAGATCGGTTTCTGAAAAATTATATTATAGTGTTTAGGGCTGGGGGAAATCTCCCTACTATGTGGCAAAGGGATTTTACTAGGGGGAGGGAGAGCAAAATGGGAGGGAGGAATGGAGGGGGGCAGAGGGAGGCGTTACGGTGAAGGGCTGCACTGAGCAAGCTTAAACAACTATGAGAGGACAAGCTCAGAGGCGAAAACAATTTCCTGAGTGGCCAGGTCCTGGTTGGTCAGTTTCTGGATTGGAGGGACTTTACGGAGACCATTTGGAGCGGGGATGTAAGGTAAGTGATTGTCTGGGGAAAAGAAAGCACTTAAAGGCGGAAGGTAGTGCAAATAATATGATTCCAGAAAAAAATAACAGTATTTTTTTTCATCTGCCAATTCAGCATTTTGTCTGTGTATAAATAAATGCACCGAACTACTGACTTCCGGTGTGCAAGGACCCCTAGGAGGACCATATGGTCTTGACCATGACCCAGCGTCGGGTTGATTCGTTGCTCAGTAGAGATCTGAGCATCTTTGACCCATCCGACAGACAATCAGTAGAGATGATGTAGGAACATTCCAAGTATGTGCTGCATGCTGGCGAGAAGAAGGACCGTTAGAAACTGAAATGTCAGTTCACTAATTGTCAACAGCAGGGATTAGCAAAAGTTAGGAAATCAACGGATTTTTCAAAATGAGAGAGGACTAGGTAGAATGATGTATGCATTACACAAAACTAACAATTTACAAATATGATCATTTCCATGAACTATCCTTAATGAAGATAAAAAGGGAACAAAATGCCTTTCAAAACTGAAATTCAGAGGGAACAGAACAGGGAGTATAAAAGCTGTAATAAGGAGTGCAAGAAAGCCAATTAACTAGCTAAAATAGAAAATAAAATACAGATAGCAGAAACAAAGCAAGTTCAACCACAATTTTTTTTTTTTACGTATATCAATAGTAAAAGATGAGTATGAGCATGTGGGACATTCAAAATAATGGGCTAAAATGGTTATAGAGGATTGCTGATATGGCTATATGTCGCAAACCATTTGGTTACCTTGGTAATCAACTATAGAGCATCCTAGTCCTTATACGCAGGGACTGGAATAAGATGAAGGGGATACTGAGAAATTCAAGAGTAAGGTGAGTTTCAACAATGGAGAGAACATGTAGAAGAACTAAGAAGGCATTAACAAACTAACAAGTCAACAAAGTATTGATTAATTTCCAATGAACTGTCACTTTAAAAACAAGGGATAGAAGGTTTTTCAGAGAAGAAATAAATGTTTAAAAGGACAATATTACTTACTCCCTCCGCTCCCTTTTTGGTCAGTACCTTTACCAGGGTGAGGAAGGTGAGTATAAATTGTCCTTGAAAGGGCATGTCCAACCCCAAAAACTATAATCCCACCCAACACTGGGCCCCACCATGTAGTGTAGTTTAATCCTTACCTCACATCCCAGCGACATAGGGGTCTCCGTAGACCCCCCCCCCAAATCCCCAAAAATAACCACCAGGGGATAGCAGGGCTTGCCTGCTATCTTGCCTATGGTAGATATTTGCCATGCGACTGCAGCACTTCTCCACCCTCCCTCCCACTCCTCTCCACTCCCTATCCATCACGTTTTCTACTATTCCCTCCCCCTAGCTTTTAAACCTCATTAACATGTGCCTCCCCATGTCCCCAAAAAAGGGCCCCCCCCCCCCCCTCCCCCCCCCCCCCAACCGCATACATTTTTTTCAAAAACTCCCAAAACTCTTCTTACCTCCCTCTTTCCTCCGCGACGAATGACACGCACCGCGTCCGTGATTGGCTGCCGCTAGCAATCACAGTCGCGGCGCCGGTCGGCCCCTTGCTTTCATCCCGCAAGCAGGAGGGCCGGCAGTGCGGCGGAGGGGAAGGAGGAAGACTGAGGAGGTAAGTAAAGTTGGGGCTATTCTAAGAGTAATAATTATGCGGTGGGGATGGGGGACATGGGGAGCGCAAGCATGTTAAAATTTGGTTTACAGGTGGACACATACCCTTTAAGATTGGTGACATTAATCATAATACACGGTGTGAGTGCCTCAGTTTACAGTACTTAATACAGGTTGCCTTCTGTATAAATGCAGAGATGTTCGGAAAAATTTTATTTGAACCCAATCTATTGATCCGAGTATTAAAATAGAATTTTGAAACTCAATAGGGATTTTTACATAGGAATTTCTGATTTTTGAAAAATGTAAAAAATCATCAGATTCACGGGGAATTCAAAACCGCCGTTCTGAAATGAAATTAGTTTTCTTTCGAAACAGGGATTCGTCAGTAGTTATTACCACAAACGCAGACATAGGACCTAGCAAACCTTAAACAAGTACATAAGTCTTCAGAAGAAAACAGCAAACACAAACAAATAGCAATAATATAGTAAATGGGCAGTCCTCTCAGCTTCAAACATCTTACATACATACAACTTCTCCTAAAACAGAGAAAAAATGAAGGGGCCTAAGGGCAAATAAGACACAGCATGCGGGTCTGCAGGAGTGTACAGCCAGGTGGTCCACCAGTGCGTTGGCTTACTCACCACTGGTTACTGAGCCCCACCCCCCCCCTTAACCCACCTGGCACTGTACCAGAAGAAGCTGATCTAAAGGGCATGTGCACCCTAAATTAATACTTTGCCAGGTAATAGAATACCCTCCCCACAGCCCCAAACCGCTATAAAATTAATTAAGAAAGTCCCCAGTTCTTTACTTACCTCCCTCTTCCTCGGCGCACTGCCCGGCCCTTCTGCTTGCGAGACAACAGCAAGGCAGGGGCGGGCGCAAGGCATGAGGAGGGAGTGCCCTGAAAGGCAGCCATCACGTCGCGGCTGCCGGCTCCTTCGATGCCAGGAGGAGCAGAGGGAGGTAAAGAATGTTCGGGGCCACTTTCTAAAAGTTTAGGATGGGCGGGAGCTTTAGGGTAGGGATTGGGGGAGGGATACAAACGGGAGGGATAGGGAGAGGGTAAGGGGGAGAAGGGCCTGCAATTACGCTGCCAAAACTTCTCACGGAGGCCATGGTGGAGAGTCAGAGTCAATATTGGCTCTGCTATCCTCCTGGTGGGCAGTTTTGGGACTTCTGGGGGGGATACAGGAGAACCATGTGGAGCTGGGTAGTGAGTAGGATTACTACACTACATGATGGGGCCATTACGGGGGGGGATTATAGTTTTGGGTGGACCTGCCTTTAAAGCTGTCCAGCAACAATCTATTTTTTAAAATGAATACATTTAGTAGGTTTATGTACGTTCCAAACCAACATACAAATTCAACTTAAGAAAAAATCTACAGGAAACATCGGTTCATAAACCGAGGACTGCTGTACATAGAGAATGCGATCTAAGGATAGACGGGGAGAAAGTGAAGAGAGTGCCTGCGACCCGCCTGCCCCCCTCTCCTCCCGTCATCTGTTCCTCCTCCCCCTCCCCTCCTCCCTAACTTTCGTCCCCCTCCTGCTCTCCTCTCTCTCCCTCCCCCATTACCCCCCCCCCCACCCTCTCTTGCCCGCCCGGCCCTCTTTTTCTGAAATTAAATGTCTTTGTTAACCAAGCACACTTGTCCTTTCGATTACAAGTCTCCAAATGCCACTACTCTGGTCACATTCCCAAGCTCCAGTTTATATCTATAATGCGCTCCACAATGTTAGATATTACCGATCCAACAGAGCTCCTTTTCTAGTAGGAACCCACCTGTGAGAGAAAATCATCCTGCAGCAAATTCAGGAACTCACCGCCTTTTTCTGTGATGGCAGTTCCACCACACCAATCAATGTCAGGGTAATTGAAGTCCCCCATAATGAGCACACTCCCCAAACTTGCAGCCCTTGCCAACTGCATATGAAGTTGACGCACCTCCTCTCTGCTAGCATTTGGGGGCTTATAGCAGACACGAATAATGACATTACCCCCTTTCATGTTGCCTAATTCCACCCATATTGCCTCCACTTTATCATCCATATCACCAGTTATCTCTTCTTTTAAATTTGGCTTCAATTCTTTTTTAACATAAACACATACTCCTCCCCCTTTCCTTTTTTTTCTGTCCTGCCTAAACAAGGCATATCCTTCTATATTTACAGCCCAGTTGTGAGAACTGTTCAACCATGTTTCTGCTATACCTATTACATCATACTTTTCATTCAATGCCATCATTTCCAATTCACCCATTTTGTCAGCCAGGCTTCTCGCATTTGCAAACGTACATTTTAGATTATGATCCTGTAATTTATTCGTACACTTTAATACACATGCCTCCCTATCCCCTATGCTAGCCCCACCCCCCTTTCCGCCCACCACTGGCCTATCTACACCCTGCTTTCCTCCTGGGCTATCTATCCCAGTGAGACTGCTAATACCCCCCCCAAACCTAGTTTAAAATCTCCTCCAACCCTCTAGCCATCTTCTCCCCTAAAACAGCTGCACCGCCATCAGTAAGGTGCAACCCACCCCTACTAAAGAGCCTGTAGCCGACAGCAATGTCTGCCCAGTTCTCAATAAACCCAAACCCTTCTTCCTTACACCACTCTCTTAGCCACGCATTAATGCTCCTAAGCTCCCGCTGTCTCCCTGGCTTAGCAGGTGGCTGCGGTAGTATTTCTGAAAACACTACCCTGGAGGTCCTTGCTTTTATCTTGGCCCCTAGCTCTCGGAAATCATGTTTAAGGACCTCACCTCCTCCTCTAACTTTGTAATTAGCACCAATGTGAACGAAGACCACCGGGTCACACCCGGCCCCACCCAATAATCTGTCTACACGATCCACCACATGCCGAACCCTAGCACCAGGCAGGCAACACACAGTTTGGCATGTAGGGTCTTGGCGGCAGATTACCCTATCTACCTTCCTTATTGTGGTGTTATACAGATGGCCAGTAGATGTCACTGTGCACATAGTCACACTGTGTATTCACAGTACTTTCTATACTGTAAAGAACTAGAGTCTGTGGTACAGTTGTATAAGGCCTGCATGAACCTGCTAATAAAGGGACTGTTATAATCTGCCTATTCTTGGCTTCAATACACAACAAATTGGCGACGAGGATGTCTTTTCTACCTCTGCAGCAGCCTGTAGCTTTCCTCCCAAACCCTGGTGAGCCTACTATACCTTTTACTGCTTGGATCCGTATGTTTAAAAATTACATTATTGCCAGTAACCAAGAGGAGATTTCAGCTGCTAGAAAGCGGGCTTTACTTATTCATTGCCTGGGAGCAGAGGGTCAGCGTTTATTCTATACATTACCATTACCTGATGAGACTTATGGACTTATGACACTGCTCTTACAGCTATAAAGAACTTTTTTGTGCCCAGAGTGAATGTGGTTGCTGAAAGATATAAATTCCGCCCACGTGGACAACGCCATGGCGAATCCACAGCACAATTTGTAGCAGCTTTGAGAGAGCTGGTGGTTACCTGTGAGTTTGGGAATCTTACAGATGAAATGTTAAGAGACCAAATAGTGGAAAAAAACAATTCACCGCACATTAGAGAGAGAGACTGCTCCTAGAACAGGACTTAACCCTTGCAAAGGCTATTACCATTGCTAGCCAAATGGTAACTGCAGTGGAAGAAGCTAAAACTCTCAGTCAAAGGACTGCTGGGAATGTACAGACTGTGAGCCCAGTTATGTGGCCTAATAATGCTCAATCACAGAGACAATACAGTGCTAAGGAAAGGGATTCACTGCAAAATACAAAATACTGCTTTCGCTGTGGTTCAACACAACACACTGCAAAGTATGCTACATGTCCAGCAAAAGCTGTACAGTGCCGCAAATGCAAAAAGGTAGGTCATTTTGCTAAGATCTGCCGTAGTTCTGCTAAAGATGTCCATGAAGTCACTACTACAAATGTTACAGTATTGAGTGTGGATAAAGCTGGTACAATTATTCCAGACAAGTTTCTATGCACTGCCAATGCCTATACTGCTTCTGCTGACAAGGGACACTCCATAAGTCTGATGCTGGATACAGGTTCTGCTGTTTCTATATTACCAAAGGAAATTTACTTGAAATACTTTGCAAAAAATACGCTTGTTGCACCTGCCCTGAGACTGGTCAGTTACTTAAAGGATCCAATCCCTGTGCTTGGTTGTTTGCCATTGACTTTGCAGTTTGAATCAAATATTGCAAAATGTGACTTTTACACTGTGAAGCAGGGTACTGCTATACTTGGAAGGGATCTCTTTGCAGCATTAAACCTACAATTAGTTAATGGTCTCATTACCACAGCACCAGTGCCTTCCACACAGCCTGTGTCTAAAATTTCACTACAAAGCAACACTCCACTGGGCTGTGCAAAGAACTTTGTGCATAAAATTAAGTTGAGACCAGAGGTAAAACCAGTAATCCAGAAATGAAGGCGATTGCCCTACTCTGTAAGGGAGTCTGTCTCACAGGAACTAAAGACACTGGTAGAGCAAGAGGTGATTGAAAAAGCAGAATCCTCTGAATGGGTTTCACCAATCGTTGTAACAATGAAGAAAACTGGAGGTAATCGATTGTGTGTTGATCTACGTGAACCTAATAAAGCAGTCGTTATGGATAATTATCCCTTGCCACACATAGAGGAAATATTTTCAGAACTTCGAGGAGCAAAATTCTTTTCTACCCTGGATCTCCAGAGTGCTTATCGTCAAGTATTACTGCTTAAGGGTTAAGGGCAGAGATAGGCTAGGGATAGCAAACATTGTTGCAACTAGAACAGGAGAAGGGAATATAGGTGAGGAAAAGGGGAGGGTCCGGTGCAGTGAAGCAGAGGAGACAGAAGAAGTTCCCCCCCCCTCTTTTTTTTGTTGTGTTCTTTATTGCAGTGGTAACCTGAGGCAAGATGATGTCACAGCGGCAGTTGGTCACTGGAAGCTGGCTGGTGTGACAAGTGGTGGAGCTAGCACAAGGGGTGGCAGCTCCAGAATATCCTGGTTTGGACTATAGGGTATAGTGTCAGCATACCCGGAAAGGTGCTCATCGAGTCGGTGCATCTACGACTGATGAGCAAATTCAACGGTAGCTTCCAGTGAGCCACTTTACAGTGTTAAATGTTTAAATGGTTAAAATGTTTAAATGGTTAAAATGGTTGGTAATAAACAATGTTATCGTATTTGATGTAACAAGTGAAGATGGTTTTTCGGTAACAAAGAATTGTTAGAAATAAAGCTGTGACCCCTTTTGATCCAAAAAGTCAGTTGTCAAGTGTCTTTATTTTAAGAAAGATTAAGGGAGGTTTAAGGGGTCAGCTATGGGAATGAAAGGTAGGATAAGATGGGTGGTTGGGATAGATACGCACATCCATCGTATCTCAGCCATGATGTCTTCCATACTGCATGATATACGTGGTGTACAATGCTACTTGGATGATATAATTGTCTATGCTCCAACTATGGATATTCATGACAAGTATCTAGACAAGGTTCTGAAACGTATTGATTTAGCAGAACTGAAACTGAACCTTTCCAAATGTCACTTCAGACAAACTCAGCTGTCATTTCTGGGTCATATAATTTCACTGCCTGACCCTGATCATGTCATCGCAGTTACACAAGCTCCTACCCCATCTTATTTTCAGACCTTACGAGCTTTCTTAGGTCTTACTTCATGGTACTCTAAGTTTATTCCCAACTATGCTTCAGTAGTGGAGCCACTTAGAGCACTACTACGGGGAACTTCAAGCCTGGTTTGGTCAGAGACTGCTCAACATAGCTTTGACATAGTGAAACAGTTAATTGTAAACAGTCTGGCACTAGCTTTATTTGATCCTGCCCTACCCACTATGGTTACTACAGACGCTCCAGACTATGGCGTTGGTGCAGTTCTCACACAGATCCAGGATGATCATTCAGAGAAAACTGTTGCATTTGCATCCAGAACACTTACAGAGACAGAACGTAAGTACTCAACAGTTGAAAAAGAAGCACTAGCCTGTGTTTGGGCAACAGAAAAATGGAGAACCTACCTCTGGGGTAGAGAATTTACCTTATGTACTGATCACAGCCCTTTAACTACACTGCTTACTACAAAGGGACTAGGAAGAACTGGAATGCGTATAGCTAGATGGTCAGCAAGGCTACTGAATTTCAATTACAAAATGCAATACAAACCAGGTTTGAAAAATGCTACCGCTGATTGTTTGTCGCGTTTACCTTTACCTGCAGCTTCTGATACACTGGATGAGGACATAGAAGTGGTAGCACTGATTTACTTTCATCTACAGTTACAGCTACTGATTTTAAGCAAGCTTGCCTCACATGTCCAATTCAACAAAAACTACGGGACATCCTACAAAGCAAATGGCCGATTACAGAGAAAAAACTCAGTCCTGATATTCAACCTTACTACAGGACTAGACATGAACTGTCATTAGTAGATGGGTATGTTGTCCGGGGAGCCCACCGCTTACTGGTACCAGAGACCTTGCGAGAAAATATCATAAAACTTGCACATGAGAGTCATCAAGGAATCGTACGTACAAAACAAAGACTACGAGACCTATACTGGTGGCCTGCAATGGATGCTGATGTAGTAACTGCCATTCATTCTTGTGTTACTTGTCAGAATCACGACAAAACAGCTATCACACATACACCACCACTTCAACCTGTACCATTCCCTGATTCAGCATGGGAAAAGCCATTGATATTGTGGGTCCTTTTGCAGATGCTCCTTTGGATTGGAGATTTGCTATAACCTTGATAGACTATTACAGTAAATGGCCTGAAATTGCATTTGTTTCTTATATAACATCAGCTACAGTTATAACATTTCTGTCTACAGTCTTCAGCAGAGAAGGTAATCCAAAGGAATTAATATCAGACCACGGACCACAGTTTGTCTCATCTGAGTTTGCATTCTCTCTGAGGAATATTGTGCATAGGAAATCTTCAGTGTATTACCCACAAGCAAATGGAGAAATCGAGCGATTCAACAGAAGTCTGAAAGAAGCACTACAGACAACAAATCTTACTGGAAAATCATGGAAAGTATTTACAACAGAGTTCCTACATAATTACAGAGCAACGTGCCATGCAACAACCCAAGCATCTCCAGCTGAATTATTACATGACAGACAGATGCACACTAAGTTACATGTTGCAGACATCAAGCTTCCAAAATATTCTGTGCCTACAAAGTCGTCTACGGCTGACATTGTCAATTGTCAACAAACCAAATACAAGGCTTATACTGACAGTAAACGTGGTGCAAGAGAATTGCACTTCCAGCCTGGGTCTTTAGTCAGAATTAAGAAACCAGGACTATTGAAACAAGGACAATTTAAATTTACTTTGCCACTGGAAGCGAGATGTCAGCGAGGACCATACACATATGAACTGTCTAATGGACGCATATGGAATGCAAGGCGCCTTGCGCCTGCTAGATATGACTTTGGGGAAGCTCCAATTGATCAAGGACATTCTCCTACTCTTGATGCCAACTGCAATAGGCCTGAGGAAAGTGAACCTATAAGGCGTACTGAGAGAATCAGAAAACCACCTACATGGACCCAGGACTATGTCATGTGAAGAATGTATAGTATTGCTTTAAGATACATTGTTGTTGTTAATTTAATTTTCCCATATGCTTTCCTACTATAGGGGGAATATGTGGTGTTATACAGATGGCCAGTAGATGGCACTGTGCACATAGTCACACTGTGTATACACAGTACTTTCTATACTGTATAGAACTAGAGTCTATGGTACAGTTGTATAAGGCCTGCATAAACCTGCTAATAAAGGTACTGTTATAATCTGCCTATTCTCAGCTTCAATACACAACACTTATAATGGAGTCCCCTACCACTACCACCTGCCTTGCATTCCTGATCCTTCGTTCCTCCTCCCTTGTATCAGAGATGGCAGTCCCCTGGGTGCTCAAGGGACTAGCCCCCTCCATACACGCTAATTCCGAGGTGTCCTCCTCCACTTCATTACCTAAGGCGGCAAATCTATTGGGATGGACAATCTGGGAAGAAGCCCCCCTACTCTTCCGTCCCCCACTTCCCCTAGTAACCCTAACAAAACTATCTCCTCCCTCAACCTTTCCTGTCCCTCTTCCACCCACCTCTATACTGGCCCCAGCCAGTGCCTGCTGACCCCCCAGTTCTACCAATCCCTGCAATGCTGCAAGCTCCACCTCAGCTTCCAAACGGGAAACCCTCTCACACCTGACACAGACATAGGTTCCCTGGAACGTCTACTCCAGGTTCCTATACATGTGGCACGATGCACATTGCATGGTACCGACAAAACTGTCCCTTCTAATACACCACACCAGCACAGTGACGCACAAACCTTGTTTAATTGCCCTTCTTGTTTCAATGTCCTTCTTTTTCTATGTCCTTGAGAGCAAGGTCCTTGAGAGAAAGGGACACTCACTCTAGTTCGTTTCACTCACAGGAAACTTCCTTTTGTTAGGTCCAACAATCCAATTTGTCCAATTTGTTAGGTCCAACTATCAATAGGGATAGGATGAAACACAGGGACACTATCCAGGTACCTAATATATACTATCAATAGGGATAGGGTGAAACACGGGGACACTATCCAGGTACCTAATATATACTATCAATAGGGATAGGGTGAAATACGGGGACACTATCCAGGTACCTAATATACACTATCAATAGGGATAGGGTGAAACATGGGGACACTATCCAGGTACCTAATATATACTATCAATAGGGATAGGGTGAAAACCGATGAAACACAGGGCACTATCCAGGTACCTAATATATCTATCAATAGGGATAGGGTGAAACACGGGGACCTATCCAGGTACCTAATATATACTATCAATAGGGATAGGGTGAAACATAGGGACAATTACTGGTCAGGAACCGTGGCAGAATAGTGATTTCGCAGCTCAGTTTGTACTGTAGATATCAGTTAGTTGTATCTTGTATAAATTATACTATGTTTTATATATTTCTTACATCTCTTACCAGGTTATGGTAATATCCATGTCTTTCAGAGGAAGTTTGCCTGTGAGCTACATGACGATGGAACTATTGATGGGTATGAAGAGTTTGCGATGGACATCAGGAAATAGTCCACTTGGACAGAAAGAGATCTGTGTTTGTCCCGGTAACAAAAGAGGCCTTTTCTATGATGATGTTATGGAACAAAGATTACTGTGATGCAAATATCATTAAATCGTACATGGAGAATGAATGTATTCAATCTAAAGTTGTATCTTCCTTTAATAGAAAAGGATCTAAACAAGAAAGGTAGGGAAACCATCTGTTCCTACATTCACACAATATAAATAAATATCCTTCCTATTATATAAAATAATTTGGATTGATAGTGAGGAAATAGGGGTAACTTATGTAATAGATGGTATAACTGAGGTTGTGATGAGTACTTATAATTAAAAATGAAAATATCAATAGAACATGTTGGAGACAGGAAGTTGGATAAATATAACTGCAAATGTAGGGTTTAAAGGGGAACTGTGATCTCCAAACATTTGATTTTAAATGAAATTTCAGTTCCTACTTTAAATGAGACATCAACCACTCTCTGCACAGCCCAAGATATAGAAGAAATGACTGATAAGAAAGGTAGGGGTGGGAGGTTTTGAATCACAGTCACAAATACTACTTCCCTCTTCTAATCTGTGGTTGGCACATGCTCATTGCGAGGAGAGAAAGCAGAAGAAACCTGGAATAGAAGTTAGTAGCCCCACCTACTATAAGGTTTTAAGTTCCATGTGATTTACCCCATCAGAATCACACTGACAAATGTAATTGCTTATGGGTATTATTACAGAACAAATAAGAATAAGCATGGAAGGGCACATGCTTTCTACCAACACATTTTTTAAAAAGTTAGGTTTAGCAGGGACTGCTGTGTAGGATTTCAGTAGACAGGTTGACAAAGGATCATGGCATGAGATCTGCCCTGTTTGGATGCCAGAGAACTGATTAACCTTGAACTGAATACCTTTAATGGTGACATATTTATGAATTAAAGGACAATTATACTCACCTTCCTCTGCTCTCTTCCTTCCTAGCGGTCAGGTCCTTACCCTTGGTAAAAGGTAATGAACAAGGAGAGGAGGTGAGGGAAGGTGAGTATAATTGTCCTTTAAAACTTGTAAATATTATAACTGGTGATTATTATTTTTATTTTGCTTGTATTACTGAACAGGACTGAGAATTCTGTTATAGTTGCACAAATACTCTACTTATATGGGTAGAGAATCGTGTAAGTGTGTGTGTGTGTGTGTGTGTGTGTGTGTGGGTGTTTATTTATTATATCATTGGGTGTTGTCTTTGGCTGCATTTCTGATCAAGCACTTGGTTGCCTGTACTACTTGTTGGAACCCTGGACACCAAATGTTTAATTGTACTTGCTCTGTGTCCTTCCTGGTTGCAAACCCCCTACCCCAGACAAAACAACAGTTTCCATATTGGTTGACATTAAAATGGATAATGGTAATTTTTTTTTCTTGGCAGTTCACCCTAGTGTGAAGATTTCAGATTCAGTACAGACGGAGGCCTCAGACTTCGCTGCCTGGTGTACGGGTTTTACCCTCGAGAGTGGGAGGTGAAATGGGTAAAGAAGGGAGAGATGAGGTTTACCCAGAGGAATCACCACAGATCTGCCAAACCCTGACGGCACTTTCCAGATCAGGGTCAGTGTGGAGGTGACACCAGAAGAGGGCGACAGATACTCCTGCCCCTGTGGATCACGGCAGTTTGGATAATACTGGTCATACCTTAGGTGAGTTTGTGTATGGATGATGGTCCCAATAAGTAGTAGCTTGGTGACCACCCCTGATAAATCTATCACAGGGAATCCTAATATTCATGAGAGGGGCACTCTTTGTGAATTCAAATCACTTATTCAATCACATCAACACACAGGTTTCAGGGACCACAATGTCCCTTTCATCAGGACGATGAAAGGGACATTGTGGTCCCTGAAACATTGTGTGTGATGTGATTGAATAAAGGATTTGAATTCACAGAAAGAGTGCCCCTCTCATGAACTTGTTTGCTTGTGTATGGCAGTAGGTCCATGGTAGAGGACCTGAGAAGGGAGCACCTTAGAAGAAGTTGGCTAGTAGCCATAAAGGAGTGCCTAGGATTGAAACCTAGTTTGGAATCTTAATATTCCTATGAATTATTCAATTATGGTATAAAAAAAAATTCTGATCAAAATTATACTGTACTATAGGTAAGAACATGTGTTGCTTTATACTTGAAAATTGTATTTGAAAATTAGTATATTACAGTATATTAACCTGCTTTCTCTGCTATACACTAGACAGATATATGATATGACTATGGTAACCTGCCTTGTATCAGCTGAGCAGCACATGAGGTATTATGGGGGCCTGTATACGTCCCTCAGTGACATCATAAAGTAATTAATGCAGTGATGAATACATTATAATGCAGGTAAATAGGGGGCAAATGGGAAACGTTTAGGCTAAATCAAATATTCCTGATTTCTAGCTCATAAAGAATATCACTAATTCAGCCAAACCCTGCAGTTCCTTAATAATTACTGCCCACTAATGCACTAGGCTAGCCAATGGCTTGGGAAGAGGGAGGAGGCTAGAAGTGGCTTGATTTTACATACAGTTGGTATATTTATAATTGGGAACTACTTACTAGGTCCAGGTCTAGGTGTCAGAGAACCATTCTTCTAACCTCTTAGGGCTGGTACACACATGCAGATTTTTTTCCTCGGCGACCATTCGAAAAACTGTCAGCGGTTGACCACAGTTTTGATTTACCAACATGTCCGATCGTCCTTTCATACAATTTGGACAAATGGATGACCAATATCGCAGCCAAAATTACCAGTTTAACTTCTGTTCACTCTCCTCTTACCATTCAGAAAGGACTTGTATCCTAAGCCTGGTTCCCACGAGCAGACATTCACGGGCCGCTGGCCAAAATGTGGAAATATTGGTCGATCGGCCTGAAATATCTGCTCATCTGTACCAGCCCTTAGGATGCAGTCTGATAAAACCCTTACTGGATGGTAAGAGGAAACTGAACATGAAGTCAAGTTGAACTCTTCTAACTGAATCAAGTCCATGAGAAGATATTTTAGGGTAACATAAGACTGACGCTATAGACAAGAGTTATTTGTTGTTTATTTCATAACTTTTCCTTTTCTGTCTGTAATTTGTAAATGTTTCTATTTCCTGAACTCTCTACACCCAGAACCCAAGGACGAGAAACATCTCACACATTGCGATTCCCCCCATTGTTGTCGCTCTTCTACTTGCAGTTGTACTGGGAATATTCATCACAGACGGAGATCCGGTATTTTACATTTCTTTTTCTAGTATGTGACACTGTAGAAGTGGACAATGAAAACACTATAGGTAATTCATACAGTTTTAAATGTGGATGTCCACTCCCCCAAATAATTTCCCCCCAAATGTAGAAGATTTTCACCTTAGGTCCACCAGTCCCACTTCCTGAACCATGCTCTTCCAGGTTTTATCGACAGTCACAGACGTGAAATTGATGTCATGGCCAATGACTTGTGAGAGAGAAAGAACTGGTGTATTTCAAGGTAATATCTCTTTCATGGAATGCCAGGTAGACAGGTAAGTATTGAAAATAGTGTTTGAGGGGGACCTGCATTTTGGGGGGAAAAAATTCTTTGGGGGGGATTTTCAAAAATCCTGCCGGATCCGAAGATTTTGTGAAACCGACATTTCTGAACAGAAACCTGTTTTTTTAGAAACTGGGACTCATCTTAATAAGTGTAATGGACTGAGTACAGACTTTGGTTCATGGGAATGTCCACCCCAAACTTACATTTTTTTTATACAGGTAAAGCACACCAAAACCCTTAAACAGAAGTTATCAACTTGGATTTCATTTCCCCATATCTACCCCCAGGGTTGGGAACCTTTATTGAGAACATAACTAGTTGGGGGGGGGTAGTAGTTTGGGGTTAATAACACCCAGACATTCTTCATGCATATGAACATCATAATTTCCCTTATGCCTGTCCTTTAATATTAGACTTTGTTTTGTTCACAGAGAATAACCGTTTTTTCTCCCGTTCTTATAGAAAGTAACCAGCTGTATGTGGGCACCAGACAAGAAGATTCCAGTGAAATGTGATCCTCCTGGTAACAATCAGATGTTTTTATTCCGTTCCGTAATTCCAGGAAATTCAGGTGGAGAGAGCCCTGTTGGGAGAAGAAAAAAATCCATCAATCCAACATTAAAGGGCATGTCCACCCCCGAAATAAACAATGTCCTTTAGGTAGAGGCCCCCAACACAAAACACGCTATACTCACTCTTCCCATACTTACTTGTAGGGTGAGATATCCTTCCCGTGTGTATGGTGTTTTCACTTACTTACTGGGAATTTTTTCATTTTTGAGTTGGACATTTTTCCTATAAAAGTGATACTTAAACTATGGGGCATATTAAAAAAACCCTTGGGCTCATTTTACCCAGAGGCGGTAGGCAGATTTAAGTTGCGCTGATCGATTCAATAACGGTTAGGGCAACTTTACCCCCAACTCAGCACTGGATGTGCAGGTTTGGAAAATGTCTTCCACACAAACGCCTCAGGAGTTTAATAGAAATGACTTTTAGTGCTGGATTTTATGAAATAAATCCTGAAACAGCGTAGCGGCCTGTATCTACCAGAGGTTATCCACCCCCACTTGTGACTGCATCCACATGTTCCAGTCTGACAAGTAGTTTACTAACTACGGTTCCTTACTCAGCACCAGCCACCATCTTGCTATCCAACAGCCAACTTGCTTGATATTCACTTGGACTTATTGGTTCCCCATACATAGGGTCTCTATGTCCTCGTTATTTATTACTTGGAACCTGGTTATTACCGTTGGGATTTATGATGTTATTTATCATGTACTTGGGAAGACACTGTGCATTGTTTTAACCATGTGATTTTATGTGTGAGATAAGGTATGGTTTTTACTGGAGTGTCCAACTGGTTCCCTTGATTTGTATAGGCCATGTTGTCTCATTAGTAATATTAGCCGGCCTTTATGCAGTTTAAGTGCCTGGAGGGCTCTGTACCCCAATCCCAATTTTAACCTGGTTCTATCCCTTTTCCTTTTAGCCCCCCCTCTCTCTACCATCAGTGACACTTCCTAGTTATAAACAAAATTGTCTTCTACCAATTATCCCCACCAGTGTCACTTTCTCCTTAATCCACCAGTGTCACTTTCTCTTAATCCACCAGTGTCACTTGCGGTTATTACCTGTGTCCCTTTCCCATTTATCCATCAGTGTCAATTTCCCATTATCCACCAGTGTCACTTTCTCCTTTAATCCCCATGTCACTTTCCCTTATATCCACCATGTCACTTTGCGCCGGGTTATATACGTTGTTCCACTTTCCCATTATCCATCAAGTGTCACACTTTCTAACCTTATCTCATTCACATTATGACGTACTAACCGTTGAATGTCCTGTGTCCTTTTTTTCATTTACAAGTCGCTCAAAACTTTCCCTATTATCACCAACCAGTGTCATTCCTGTCTGCCCTCTGGTCCTTATTTAAAAGTCCTTTTTGTCCATCCCCCTTTCCTCCTTATCGCACTTTTTATTTCTACGTGACACCCATTTCCCATTCATTCCACCAGTGAATATCCGTTGCCCATTCATCTTAAAATCAGTTTGTAAGTGAGTTCCCTTTCGGTTTCCCCTTTATTACCAGCCCCTCGCCCAGAACATGTCCACACTTTACCACCCACCGTCCCCCGACATCTTCCAATTATCCACCAGTTTAACGCTGTAATGTTTCGCTGGGTCCTACCCTTTTACCGGTTGCTTTCCCGACCTCCTCCCCTGTCAAACTGTACTCAATTCATTAGTCGTCACCGGTGTTTTTACTCCCGTTCTTACCCAGTCCTTACTAATTTCATTTAGTTTACCCATACTTTATGGTCCACCTCCGGTGCGGTTTTACCTTACAGGGAACGTTATTAAGGAGCCTATACATCAGTGCGTATACGTTGACTGGGTCACAGTTTTTTCTCTGTTGTTCCCCCCTCCCTTGTTCACTTTCCACAGTCCCCTTTACCCCTTCCCATACGCATTGGCACCCGTCCCGGCGGACCCCACGCCCCTGTCACTGCTTCCACATTTTTTCTTACCCATTATTTGAATTTGTCCGTTTTTGCACTCGTTTCACCAGTGTAACCCTTCTCCCTTTCTCAGTTTACAAACCATTTGTTGTCACGTTGTTTATGCCTTTACCAGTGTCAATTTTCCCCCCACTTACCAACCCCAGAATTGTAACCGTTTCCCCTTTGTTCGTACTTTTTTTTGTTACCAGTGTCTACTTTTTCATTCTAGTTAAACCACCATTTTTTGTGTGTTTGTTGTTGCTTGTCACGTTCCATGGCCCCTTGTGTTACAGTGTAATTACTCCCCAGTTACAGCATTGTCAACACTTGTCTTGCGTGTCTATATTGCTTCTATCCAGTCCTTTTTGTCACTCTTTTGCACAGTCTACTTACCACTTCAGCTCAAACTCTGGGCTCCCCTTTTTCTGCCTCCACACCCGTTCTTTTGCCATGCAGTGTCACTCTTTCTTCCAGCCTTATTCCTATTTTTACCCCATTGTCACGTTTGACTGTTTCACCACGTCGCTCACCTTTTTTGTCCCAGTTCAACACCAACCCTGTTCACGTTTCCCTCACCCTATTCATGTTTACACAGGCAATTCCATAGTTAACAAGCATTGTACATACTCTGCCCCCTCTCCGTCTCCCAACCAGCGTTCCTCCTGTCACTTTTCCAGTTTACAAGCCCATTGTCCCCGTTGCCTGTTAGATCAGTTTGTCTACCCATTTCCCCCCATGTTATCAAAGCAGTCGCTCACGCCTGGTTATTCGTAACACCGCCCTTCTTTGTTCCCCCTCCCGTCATCATGTTTCCATGCTTTTACCAAGCATTATTTCTGCTTACCCCGTGTGCGTCCTGGTTTTATCACACGTTCGTCCCAATGTTTCCCAGTTACCTATCAGCTCCCCCCATCCTTTTTTTTTCCGTCACGTCTTGCCCCTCTCTTACATTCAGTGAGTCGTCACTTTTCCAGTTACCCAATTCCGTGCCCACATTGTCACGTTGGGGGGCGCCCCTCCATATGCTTACCCACCCCATTGTGTCACACTGTATCCAGTATACCAAGCATCTTGTCACGTAATTGGTCGTCGGTACCAGTGTCCACTTTTCAAGTTACAAGCATTGTCACGTGTGCCTGTGACACAGTCGTAACTTTTCTAGTTACAAGCATTGATCACTGTTTGCGCTGTTACCAGTGTCACGTTTTCCACGAGTTACAAGCATTGTCACTGCCTGTATACCAGTGTCACTTTCCTTCAGTTACAAGGATTGGGCACGTTTTTGCCTGTTACAGTGTAACTTTGCCATGTTACCCAGTATCACATTTCGCATGTTACCAGCTGGTAATTTTTCCAGTTACAAGCATCATGTAACGTTGCCTGTTATCCCAGTATTTGGTCACTTTTCAGTTACAAGCATTGTCACGTTGCATGTACAGAGTTACCATGGCCACTTTTACAGTACAAGCAATTGTCAAGTTGACTGGACAAACTGTTCAACTTTTTCCAGTTACAAGCATTGTCACGTTGCTTGTACAAGTTCTGCACTTCTACAGCCCGTTGTTTACCCCTGTTCTCACCTATAAAGCTTCTCCTATATATGTGTTATCAGTTGCCCTCCTTCCCTTCCCTCTCCCCCCCCCCCCCATTCGGCTAACTCCTCATTGGCCCCCTCTTCTCCCCCCCGCCTTGTCTCCACTTATTCTTGGTACCCCCCGCCTTACCCACCCAATTTCCCTGCCACCCTCTTTCCACCCTTTTCGTTTCCCACCCCCTACCCCCTCCCTTCTCCTTGTTCCCTGACCTGAATAACCCCACACCACTATCCAGGTACCTAATATATACTATCAATAGGGATAGGGTGAAACACAGGGACACTATCCAGGTACCTAATATATACTATCAATAGGGATAGGGTGAAACACAGGGACACTATCAAGGTACCTAATATACACTATCAATAGGGATAGGGTGAAACATAGGGACAAATTACTGGTCAGGAACCGTGGCAGAATAGTGATTTCGCAGCTCAGTTTGTACTGTAGATATCAGTTAGTTGTATCTTTGTATAAATTATACTATGTTTTATATATTTCTTCACATCTCTTTACCAGGTTATGGTAATATCCATGTCTTTCAGAGGAAGTTTGCCTGTGAGCTACATGACGATGGAACTATTGATGGGTATGAAGAGTTTGCGATGGACAATCAGGAAATAGTCACTTTGGACAGAAAGAGATCTGTGTTTGTCCCGGTAACAAAAGAGGCCTTTTCTATGATGATGTTATGGAACAAAGATTACTGTGATGCAAATAATCATAAATCGTACATGGAGAATGAATGTATTCAGCATCTAAAGTTGTATCTTCCTTTAATAGAAAAGGATCTAAACAAGAAAGGTGAGGAAACCATCTGTTCCTACATTCACACAATATAAATAAATATCCTTCCTATTATATAAAATAATTTGTAATTGATAGTGAGGAAATAGGGGTAACTTATGTATAGATTGGTATACTGTAGGTTGTGATGAGTACTTATTAATAAAAATGAAAATATACAATAGAACATGTTGGAGACAGGAAAGTTGGATAAATATAACTGCAAATGTAGGGTTTAAAGGGGAACTGTGATCTCCAAACAATTTGATTTTAAATGAAATTTCATGTTCCTACCTTTAAAATGAGACATCAACCACCTCTCTGCACAGCCCAAGATATGAAGAAATGACTGATAAGAAAGTTAGGGGGTGGGAGGTTTTGAATCTACAGTCACAAATACTACTTCCTCCTTCTAATCTGTGGTTGGCACATGCTCATTGCAGGAGAAAGCAGAAGAAACCTGGAATAGATAGTTAGTAGCCCCACCTACTATAAGGTTTTAAGTTTCCCATGTGATTTACCCATCAGAATCACACTGACAAATGTAATTGCTTATGGGTATTATTACAGAACAAATAAGAATTAAGCATGGAAGGGCACATGCTTTCTACCAACACATTTTTAAAAAGTTAGGTTTTAGCAGGGACTGCTGTGTATGGATTTCAGTAGACAGGTTGACAAAGAGCATGGCATGAGATCTGCCATGTTTGGATGCCAGAGAACTGATTAACCTGAACTGAAATACCTTTAATGGTGACATATTTATGAATTAAAGGACAATTATACTCACCTTCCCTCTGCTCCTCTTCCTTCCTAGCGGTTCAGGTCCTTACCCTTGGTAAAAGGTAATGAACAAGGAAGAGGAGTGGAGGGAAGGTGAGTATAATTGTCCTTTAAAACTTGTAAATATTATAACTGGTGATTATTATTTTATATTTTGCTTGTATTACTGAACAGGACTGAGAATTCTGTTATAGTTGCACAAATACTCTACTTATATGGGTAGAGAATCGTGTAAGTGTGTGTGTGTGTGTGTGTGTGTGTGTGTGTGTTTATTTATTAATATCATTGTGTGTGTGTCTTTGGCTGCATTTCTGATCAAAGCACTTGGTTGCCTGTACTACTTGTTGGAACCCTGGACACCAAATGTTTTAATTGTACTTGCTCTGTGTCCTTCCTGGTTGCAAACCCCCCTACCCCAGACAAAACAACAGTTTCCATATTGGTTGACATTAAAATGGATAATGGTAATTTCTTTTTCTTGGCAGTTCACCCTAGTGTGAAGATTTCAGATTCAGTACCAGACGGAGGCCTCAGACTTCGCTGCCTGGTGTACGGGTTTTACCCTCGAGATGTGGAGGTGAAATGGGTAAAGAATGGGAGAGATGAGGTTTACCCAGAGGAATCACCACAGATCCTGCCAAACCCTGACGGCACTTTCCAGATCAGGGTCAGTGTGGAGGTGACACCAGAAGAGGGCGACAGATACTCCTGCCATGTGGATCACGGCAGTTTGGATAATACGCTGGTCATACCTTATGGTGAGTGTGTGTATGGATGATGGTCCCAATAAGTAGTAGCTTTGGTGACCACCCCTGATAAATCTATCACAGGGAATCCTAATATTCATGAGAGGGGCACTCTTTCTGTGAATTCAAATCACTTTATTCAATCACATCAACACACAAGGTTTCAGGGACCACAATGTCCCTTTCATCAGGACTGATGAAAGGGACATTGTGGTCCCTGAAACATTGTGTGTTGATGTGATTGAATAAAGTGATTTGAATTCACAGAAAGAGTGCCCCTCTCATGAACTTGTTTGCTTGTGCTATGGCAGTAGGTCCATGGTAGAGGACCTGAGAAGGGAGCACCTTAGAAGAAGTTGGCTAGTAGCCATAAAGGAGTGCCTAGGATTGAAACCTAGTTTGGAATCTTAATATTCCTATGAATTATTCAATTATGGTATAAAAAAAAAATTCTGATCAAAATTATACTGTACTATAGGTAAGAACATGTGTTTGCTTTATACTTGAAAATTTGTATTTGAAAATTCAGTATATTTACAGTATATTAACCTGCTTCTTAGTATACACTAGACAGTATATAAAGACACTATGGGTACAACCTGCCTTGTATCAGCTGAGCAGCACATGAGGTATTATGGGGGCCTGTATACGTCCCTCAGTGACATCATAAAGTAATTAATGCAGTGATGAATACATTATAATGCAGGTAAAATAGGGGGCAAATGGGAAACGTTTAGGCTAAATCAAATATTCCTGATTTCTAGCTCATAAAGAATATATCCCTTTAATTCAGCAAACCCTGCAGTTCCCTTAATAATTACTGCCCCACTAATGCACTAGGCTAGCCAATGGCTTGGGAAGGAGGAGGAGGCTAGAAGTGGCTTGATTTTACATACAGTTGGTATATTTATAATTGGGAACTACTTACTAGGTCCAGGTCTAGGTGTCAGAGAACCATTCTTCTAACCTCTTAGGGCTGGTACACACATGCAGATTTTTTTCCTCTGGCCGACCATTCGAAAAACTGTCAGCCGGTTGACCACAGTTTTGATTTACCAACATGTCCGATCGTCCTTTCATACAATTTGGACAAATGGATGACCAATATCGCAGC
The DNA here is from genome assembly GCA_019447015.1 of Hymenochirus boettgeri. Lineage (NCBI taxonomy): Eukaryota > Metazoa > Chordata > Amphibia > Anura > Pipidae > Hymenochirus > Hymenochirus boettgeri. The sequence goes on from CM033476.1 coordinate 315,378,245, forward strand.
CCAAAATTACCAGTTTAACTTCATGTTCACTCTCCTCTTACCATTCAGAAAGGACTTGTATCCTAAGCCTGGTTCCCACGAGCAGACATTTCAGGGCCGACTGGCCAAAATGTGGAAATATTGGTCGATCGGCCTGAAATATCTGCTCATCTGTACCAGCCCTTAGGATGCAGTCTGATAAAAACCCTTACTGGATGGTAAGAGGAAACTGAACATGAAGTCAAGTTGAACTCTTCTAACTGAATCAAGTCCATGAGAAGATATTTTAGGGTAACATAAGATCTGACGCTATAGACTAAGAGTTATTTTGTTATTATTTCAGTAACTTTTCCTTTTCTGTCTGTAATTTGTAAATGTTTCTATTTCCTGAACTCTCTACACCCAGAACCCAAGGACAGAAACATCTCACACATTGCGATTCCCCCCATTGTTGTCGCTCTTCTACTTGCAGTTGTACTGGGAATATTCATACACAGACGGAGATCCGGTATTTTACATTTCTTTTTCTATAGTATTGAGTGCACTGTAGAAGTGGACAATGAAAACCTATTATGGTAATTCCTATACAGTTTTAAATGTGGATGTCCACTCCCCCAAATAATTTCCCCCCAAATGTAGAAGATTTTCACCTTAAGGTCCACCAGTCCCACTTCCTGAAACCATTGCTCTTCCAGGTTTTATCGACAGTCACAGACGTGAAATTGATGTCATGGCCAATGACTTGTGAAGAGAAAAGAACTGGTGTATTTCAAGGTAAATATCTCTTTCATGGAATGCCAGGTAGACAGGTAAGTATTGAAATAATAGTGTTTGAGGGGGACCTGCATTTTGGGGGGAAAAAATTCTTTGGGGGGGATTTTCAAAAATCCTGCCGGATCCGAAGATTTGTGAAACCGACATTTCTGAACAGAAACCTGTTTTTTTAGAAACTGGGACTCATCCTTATATAAGTGTAATGGACTGAAGTACAGACTTTGGTTCATGGGAATGTCCACCCCAAACTTACATTTTTTTAATACAGGTAAAGCACCACAAACCCCTTAAACAGAAGTTATCAACTTGGATTTTCATTTCCCCATATCTACCCCCAGGGTTGGGAACCTTTATTGAGAACATCAACTACAGTTGGGAGGGGGTAGTTTGGGGTTAATACCACCCAGACATTCTTCATGCATATGAACATCATAATCTTCCCTTATAGCCTGTCCTTTAATATTAGACTTTGTTTTGTTCACAGAGAATAACCGTTCTTTCTCCCGTTCTTATAGAAAGTAACCAGCTGTATGTGGGCACCAGACAAGAAGATTCCCAGTGAAATGTGATCCTCCTGGTAACAATCAGATGTTTTTATTCCGTTCCGTAATTCCAGGAAATTCAGGTGGAGAGAGCCCTGTTGGGAGAAGAAAAAAATCCATCAATCCAACATTAAAGGGCATGTCCACCCCCGAAATAAACAATGTCCTTTAGGTAGAGGCCCCCTAACACATAAACACGCTATACTCACCTTTCCCATACTTACTTGTAGGGTGAGATATCCTTCCCGTGTGTATGGTGTTTTCACTCTACTTACTGGGAATTTTTCATTTTTGAGTTGGACATTTTTCCTAAAAAGTGATACTTTAAACTATGGGGCATATTAATAAAACCCTTTGGGGCTCATTTTACCCAGAGGCGGTAGGCAGATTTAAGTTGCGCTGATCGATTCAATAACGGTTAGGGCAACTTTACCCCCAACTCAGCACTGGATGTGCAGGTTTGGAAAATGTCTTCCACACAAACGCTGCTCAGGATTTAATATCGTAAATGACTTTTAGTGCTGGATTTTATGTAAATAAATCCTGAAACAGCGATAGCGGCCTGTATCTACCAGAGTGTTATCCACCCCCACTTGTGACTGCATCCACATGTTCCAGTCTGACAAGTAGTTACTAACTACGGTTCCTTACTCAGCACCAGCCACCATCTTGCTATCCAACAGCCAACTTGCTTGATATTCACTTGGACCTTATTGGTTCCCCATACATATGGCTCTCTATTGTCCTTCGTTATTTATTACTTGGACCTGGTTATTACCGTTGGGATTTATGATGTTATTTATACATGTACTTGGGAAGACCACTGTGCATTGTTTTTAACCATGTGATATTTATGTGTAGAATAAGGTGATGGTTTTTACTGGAGTGTCCACCACTTGGTTCCCTTGATTTGTATAGGCCATGTTGTCTCATTAGTAATATTAGCCGGCCTTTTATGCAGTTTAAGTGCCTGGAGGGCTCTGTACCCCAATCCCAATTTTAACCTGGTTCTATTTTCCCTTTTCCTTTTAGCCCCCCCTCTCTCTACCATCAGTGACACTTCCCTAGTTATCAAACAATTGTCTTCTTACCAATTATCCACCAGTGTCACTTTCTCCTTAATCCACCAGTGTCACTTTCTCCTTAATCCACCAGTGTCACTTTGCCGGTTATTACCTGTGTCCCTTTCCCATTTATCCATCAGTGTCAATTTCCCATTATCCACCAGTGTCACTTTCTCCTTAATCCACCAGTGTCACTTTCCCCTTAATCCACCAGTGTCACTTTGCCGGTTATTACTTGTGTCCCTTTCCCATTTATCCATCAGTGTCAATTTCTCATTTATCCACCAGTGTCACGTTGCTGGTTATTACCAGTGTCACTTTCCCATTATCCACCAGTGTCATGTTGCTGGTTATTACCAGTGTCACTTTCCCATTATCCACCAGTGACACTTTCCCATTATCCACCAGTGACACTTTCCCATTATCCACCAGTGTCATGTTGCTGGTTATTACCTGTGTCACTTTCCAATGTATCCATTAGTGTCATTTTCCCTGTTACCAGTTTCACTTTCCCATTTATCCACTAGTGTCACTGGTGCCGGTTATTACCGTTGTCATTTTCTAATGTATCCATCAGTGTTACGTTGCCTGTTACCAGTGTCACTTTTCCAGTTACAAGCATTGTCACGTTGCCTGTTACCAGTGTCACTTTTCCAGTTACAAGCATTGTCACGTTGTCTGTTACCAGTGTCACTTTTCCAGTTACAAGCATTGTCACGTTGTCTGTTACCAGTGTCACTTTTCCAGTTACAAAACCATTGTCACGTGCCTGTTACCAGTGTCACTTTTCCAGTTACAAGCATTGTCACGTGTGTCTGTTACCAGTGTCACTTTTCCAGTTACAAGCATGGTCAAGTTGCCTGTATTACAGTGCACTTTCCAGTTACAACCATGTGCACGTTGCCTGTTACCAGTGTCACTTTTCCAGTTACAAGCATTGTCACGTTGCTGTTACCGTGTCACTTTTCCAGTTACAAGCATTGTCCCTTGCTGTTACCAGTGTCACTTTTCACAGTTACCAGCATTGTCACGTTGCCTGTTACCAGTGTCACTTTTCCAGTTACAAGCATTGTCACGTTGCTGTTACCAGTGTCACTTTTCCAGTTACAAGCATTGTACGTTGCCTGTACCAGTGTCACTTTTCCAGTTACAAGCACATTGTCACGTTGTCTGTTACCAGTGTCACTTTTCCAGTTACAAGCATTGTCACGTTGTCTCGTTACCAGTGTCATTTCCGTTACAAGCATTGTCACGTGTCTGTTACCAGTGTCACTTTTCAGAGTTACACAGCATTGTCACGTTGCTGTTACACAGTGTCATTTTCCAGTTACAAGCATTGTCACGTTGCCGTTACCAGTGTCACTTTTCCAGTTACAAGCATTGTCACGTTGCTGTTACCAGTGTCAATTTTCAGTTACAAGCATTGTCACGTTGCATGTTACCAGTGTCACTTGCATGTTACCAGTATCACTTTGCCTGTTTACCAGTGTCACTTTTTCCAGTTAGTACAAGCATTGTCACGTTGCCTGTTACCAGTGTCACTTTTTCCAGTTACAAGCATTGTCACGTTGCCTGTTACCAGTGTCACTTTGCCTGTTACCAGTGTCACTTTTCCAGTTACAAGCATTGTCACGTTGCCTGTTACCAGTGTCACTTTTCCAGTTACAAGCATTGTCACGTTGCCTGTACCAGTGTCACTTTTCCAGTTACAAGCATTGTCACGTTGCCTGTTACAGTGTCACTTTTCCAGTTACAAGCATTGTCACGTTGTCTGTTACCAGTGTCACTTTTCCAGTTACAAGCATTGTCACGTAATGTCAATTACCCTGACATTGATTGGTGTAGTGGAACTGCCATCACAGAAAAGGGCGATGAGTTCCTGAATTTACTGCAGGATAATTTTCTCTCACAGGTGGTTGAGGTTCCTACTAGAAAAGGAGCTCTGTTGGATCTGGTAATATCTAACATTGTGGAGCGCATTATAGATATAAATGTAACTGGAGGCTTAGGGAATAGTGACCATGAAGTAGTGGCATTTGGACTTTATCGAAAGGAAAAGTGTGCTGGGTTAACAAAGACATTTAATTTCAGGAAAGCAAATTTTCCCAGGTTAAAAGCAGCTCTTCAGAATGTCAACTGGGATAATGTATTATCAGGTAAATGTAATGAACAGAAGTGGATTTTAAGCCAGTTGACATCTAAATTTATACCCTTGGGAAATAAATGTAAAAAAAATAAATCCGCGCCCATGTGGCTGAATTCTGATGTAAAGAGGCAAATGGAAAGGAAGAAAAAGGCATTTAAAACCTTTAAGGCCCAGGGAACGGAAAGAGCCTTTAGGGATTATAAAAACTGTAACAAGGAGTGTAAGAAAGCAATCAAACTAGCTAAAATTAATAATGAAGTTAGGATAGCTGAACAAAGCATCACTAAGCCTAAACATTTTTTTAAGTATATTAATAGTAAGAAGATGAGGACTGAGAATGTGGCACCATTAATTAATGGGGATAAGTTAGTTACGGAGGATGGCGATAAAGCAAATGTCTTGAATAATTTTTTTTCCTCTGTATACACTATAGAAGATCTAAGTACAGATATCATAGAGTATAGTAGCAATAAAGGTATACAAGATTCAAGTTCACTTTGGTTAACCGAGGATATGGTACAGAAAGAACTAAATAAGGTTAATATTAGTAAATCTCCTGGACCGGATAAAATACATCCTCGGGTACTTAAGGTGCTAAGTTCAGTTTTATCTAGGCCATTGTTTCTTATTTTTGCTGATTCCCTCATGTCCGGTGGTATGCCTCTGGATTGGAAAAAGGCTGATGTTATTCCAATATTCAAAAAGGGTAGTAGTTCACAGCCGGGTAATTACAGGCCTGTAAGTTTAACTTCAGTGGTGGGTAGAGATGTCCGAACTTCGAAAAATCCGGTCCGCGTGAGGATCCGCGGATTTTCGAAAAAATCCGAAAATTCGAAAATCCGCGAGCGGACCCGTTAAAACGTATTAAAATGAAAGTTCGGCAAAATCCGCATTAAAAGTGGTCTAAATAGCCTTGGTAACATACACTTAACCACTCAGGGACCTGGGTAATGGCCTTAGAAGCACGTATAAATGCCAACAATACCTAAAAAGTACAGTCCGCTAGCGTGACTTTAAAAAAACGGTATTTTTCGAAAATACGAGGATTCCCGTAAAAACGAAGATTTCCGTAAAAAAACGAGGCTTTCTGTAACTATGATAGCTGCCATTGGCTAATTTGGATCATGTGGCTTGCTCCGTCTTGAAAATTTACACGAATTACTCGTTTTTACGAGTATTCTCGTAATTACGAGAATACTCGTAATTACGGGAATCCTCGTAATTACGGGAATCCTCGTAATTACGAGGATCTTCGGGTTTTACGTTTCCCGCAAGTATCGTAGACCCTCGTAATTACGGAGATACTCGTATTTTCGAAAATTTTTGTAAAAAAAAAAATCCGCAGTTCGGAAGTCCGGAAAGTCCGGAATAATCCGCCGTTCGCGGACGGGAGAAATCCGCGGCGGATCCGGGTTCGGGTCCGCGAACCGGCCATCTCTAGTGGTGGGGAAGATCCTGGAAAGTTTAATAAGGGAACATGTTCTAGAGTATGTTTCAAGGACTGACATTATAAGTAGTAACCAGCATGGATTTAGGAGGAATAGATCTTGTCAAACTAACTTGCTTGGCTTTTATGAGGAAGTAAGTAGAAATTTAGACTCTGGTATAGCAGTAGATGTAGTTTACTTGGATTTTGCAAAGGCTTTTGATACAGTCCCCCATAGGTGACTAATGAATAAGATAAGGTCTGTTGGTCTGGGGAGTCACATTTGTACATGGATAGAAAATTGGTTAAAGAATAGGATGCAGAGAGTAGTTGTTAATGGGGCTTCATCATTATGGACTAAAGTGCTAAGTGGGGTGCCACAGGGTTCTGTGTTGGGGCCGCTTCTATTTAATCTATTTATTAATGATTTGGAAGTGGGTATTGTCAGCAAGGTTTCTGTGTTTGCTGACGACACAAAACTTTGTCGACCATTAAAAACTTCAGAGGATGTGCAATCGTTGCAAGGGGATCTAGATAGATTATCACATTGGGCTGCTAAGTGGCAGATGAAATTCAATGTTGATAAATGTAAGGTGATGCATTTTGGACTTAAAAATACTTGTGCTACTTATACTATAAATGGCTCTGTGTTAAGTGAATCCCTGTTGGAAAGGGATCTTGGAGTTTTGGTGGATAACAAACTTAAAGGTAGCAAGCAGTGCCAGGCGGCAACAGCCAGAGCCAGCATGGTATTGTCTTGTATAAAGCGAGGTATGGATTCAAGGGAGGAAAATGTAATTCTCCCTCTTTACAAAGCATTGGTAAGGCCTCATTTGGAATATGCAGTGCAATTTTGGAATCCTGTGTACAAAAAGGACATCTTTGAAATGGAAAGGGTTCAGTAGAAGGGCAACTAATAATAGGGGATTGGGGGAGCTTGAATATGAAGAGAGACTGGAAAAGTTACAATTATGTACGCTGGAGAAAAGGCGCTTGCGTGGGGATATGATTACTGTGTATAAATACATTAACGGCCATACAATAAACTATCTGGGGCATTGTTCACCAATAGAACATGTCAAAGGACACGAGGACACCCCTTAAGACTTGAAGAAAAAAGGTTTAGGCTTCAAGCTCGGAAAGGGTTTTTTCACTGTGAGAACGGTAAAGCTATGGAACTGTCTTCCAGTGGACGTTGTTATGGCAGGTTCATTGGTCAGTTTAATAAAAAGCTGGATGAGTTTCTACAAACAAGGAATGTTACAAGTTACTGGTATTGATACATAAAGTAAGTTGGGAAAGGGTTTGTCACTGTGAGAACGGTAACAGCTATGGAACTGTCTTCCAGTGGACGTTGTTATGGCAGGTTCATTGGTCCAGTTTAATAAAAACTGGATGAGTTTTCTACAAACAAGGAATGTTACAAGTTACTGGTATTGATACATAAAGTAGAGTTGGGAAGGGTTTGTCACTGTGAGAATGGTAAAGCTATGGAACTGTCTTCCAGTGGGCGTTGTTATGGCAGGTTCATTGGTCAGTTTAATAAAAAGCTGGATGATTTTCTACAACAAGGAATGTTACAAGTTACTGGTATTGATACATAAAGTAGAGTTGGGAAAGGTTTTTTCACTGTGAGAACGGTAAGGGCTATGGAACTGTCTTCCAGTGGACGTTGTAATGGCAGGTTCATTGGTCAGTTTCAAAAGCTGGATGAGTTTCTGCAAACAAGGAATGTTGCAAGTTACTGTATTGATACATAAAGTAGAGTTGATCCAGGGAAATTTCCGATTGCCACTTGGAGTCAGGAAGAATTTTTTCCCCCTTCATAAATTTGGTGGGGGTTTTTGTCTTCCTCTGGATCAACAGTTGGCAGGAAATGGAGATATTGCTAGATGGGTTGGACTGGATGGACGTATGTCTTTATTCAACCTCAAATACTATACTATACTATACTATACTATACTAGTTACAAGCATTGTCACGTTGTCTGTTACCAGTGTCACTTTTCCAGTTACAAGCATTGTCACGTTGTCTGTTACTAGTGTCACTTTTCCAGTTACAAGCATTGTCCATGTTGCCTGTTCCAGTGTCACTTTTTCCAGTTACAAGCATTGTCACTGCCTGTTACTAGTGTCACTTTTCCAGTTACAAGCATTGTCACATTGCCTGTTACTAGTGTCACTTTTCCAGTTACAAGCATTGTCATGTTGCCTGTTACCAGTGTCACCTTTCCAGTTACAAGCATTGTCACGTTGTCTGTTACCAGTGTCACTTTTCCAGTTACAAGCATTGTCACGTTGTCTGTTACCAGTGTCACTTTTTCCAGTTACAACAAGTCATTGTCACGTTGTCTGTTACCAGTGTCACTTTTCCAGTTACAGCACTTGTCACGTTGCCTGTACCAGTGTCCTTTTCCATTACAAGCATTGTCATGTGCCTGTTACCAGTGTCACTTTCTCAGTTACAAGCATTGTCACTTTGCCTGTTACCAGTGTCACTTTCCATTACAACATTGTCACGTTGTCTGTTACCAGTGTCACTTTTCGTTACAAGCATTGTCACGTTGTCTGTTACCAGTGTCACTTTTCCAGTTACAAGCATGTGTCATGTTGCCTTTTTTACCAGTGTCACTTTTCCAGTTACAAGCATTGTCACGTTGTCCTGTTACCGATGTCACTTTTCCAGTTACAAGCATGTCACGTTGTTCTGGTTACCAGTGTCACTTTTCCAGTTACAAGCATGTCCACTGTTGCCTGTTACCAGTGTCACTTTTCCATTTACAAGCATTGTCATGTTGCCTGTTACCAGTGTCACTTTTCATTACAAGCATTGTCATGTTGCCTGTTACAAGTGTCACTTTTCCAGTTACAAGCATTGTCACGTTTCTGTTACCAGTGTCACTTTCCAGTTACAAGCATTGCACGTTGCCTGTTCAGTGTCACTTTTCCAGTTACAAACATGGTCCCGTTGCCTGTTACCAGTGTCACTTTTCCAGTTACAAGCATTGTCACGTTGCCTGTTACCAGTGTCATTTTCCAGTTACAAGCATTGTCACGTTTCTTTTTACAGTGGTCACTTTTCCAGTTACAACATTGTTCATGTTGCCTTTATACCAGTGCCACTTTTCCAGTTACAAGCGTTGTCACGTTGTCGTTACCAGTGTCACTTTTCCAGTTACACACGTTGTCATGTGCCTGTTACCAGTTTCACTTTTCAGTTACAAGCATTGTCATTTTTGCCTGTTACCAGTGTCACTTTTCCAGTTACAACAAGCATTGTCACGTTGTCTGTTACCAGTGTCACTTTTCCAGTTACAAGCATTGTCACGTTGCCTGTTACCAGTGTCACTTTTCCAGTTACAACATCATTGTCACGTTGTCTGTTACCAGTGTCACTTTTCCAGTTACAAGCATTGTCATGTTGCCTGTTACCAGTGTCACTTTTCCAGTTACAGACATTGTCACGTTGCCTGTTACCAGTGTCACTTTTCCAGTTACAAGCATTGTCACGTGTCTGTTACCAGTGTCACTTTTCCAGTTACAAGCATTGTCCCTTGCTTTTACCATTCACTTTTCAGTTACAAGCATTGTCCACTTGTCCGGTTACCAGTGTCACTTTTCCAGTTACAAGCATTGTCAGGTTGCCTGTTCCAGTGTCACTTTCCAGTTACAAGCATTGTCACTGTTCTGTTACCAGTGTCACTTTCCATTTACAAGCATTGTCATGTTGCCTGTTACAGTGTCACTTTTCCAGTTACAGCATTGTCACGTTGCCTTTACCAGTGTCACTTTTCCAGTTACAAGCATGGTCACGTTGCCTGTTACAAGTGTCACTTTTCCAGTTACAAGCATGTCATGTTGCCTGTTACCAGTGTCATTTTCCAGTTCCAATCATGTCACGTTTCCTTTACCAGTGTCACTTTTCCGTTACAAAGCATTGTCACTTGCTGTTACCAGTGTCACTTTTCCAGTTACAAGCATTGTCACTTGCCTTTTTACAGTGTCACTTTTCCAGTTACAAGCATTGTCACGTTGCCTGTTACAGTGTCACTTTTCCAGTTACAAGCATTGTCACGTGGCCTTTTACCAAGTGTCACTTTTCCAGTTACAAGCATTGTCACGTTGCCTGTTCAGTGTCACTTTTCCATTTACAAGCATTGTCAGTTGCCTGTTACCAGTGTCACTTTTCCAGTTAAAAGCATTGTCACGTTGCCTGTTTACCAGTGTCACTTTTCCAGTTACAAGCATTGTCACGTTGCCTGTTACAGTGTCACTTTTCCAGTTACAGCATTGTCATGTGCCTGTTACCAGTGTCACTTTTCCAGTTACAAGCATTGTCACGTTGTCTGTTACCAGTGTCACTTTTCCAGTTACAAGCATTGTCACGTTGCCTGTTACCAGTGTCACTTTTCCAGTTACAAGCATTGTCACGTTGTCTGTTACCAGTGTCACTTTTCCAGTTACAAGCATTGTCACGTTGCCTGTTACAGTGTCACTTTTCCGTTACAAGCATGGTCATGTTGTCCTGTTACAAGTGTCACTTTTCCAGTTACAGCATTGTCATGTTGCCTGTTACCAGTGTCACTTTTCCAGTTACAAGCATTGTCACGTTGCCTGTTACCAGTGTCACTTTTCCAGTTACAAGCATTGTCACGTTGCCTGTTACCAGTGTCACTTTTCCAGTTACAAGCATTGTCACGTTGCCTGTTACCAGTGTCACTTTTCCAGTTACAGCATTTCATGTTGCCTGTTACAGTGTCACTTTTCCAGTTACAAGCATTGTCAATGTTGCCTGTTACAGTGTCACTTTTCCAGTTACAAGCATTGTCGTTGCTGTTACAGTGTCACTTTTCCAGTTACAACATTGTCCATGTGGTTGCCTGTTACCAGTGTCACTTTTCCAGTTACAAGCATTGTCACGTTGCCTGTTACCAGTGTCACTTTTCCAGTTACAAGCATTGTCATGTTGCCTGTTACCAGTGTCACTTTTCCAGTTACAAGCATTGTCACGTTGCCTGTTATCATTGTAACTTTCCAGTTACCACCAGTGTCACTTTTTCAGTTTCCTGTTATCCACCAATATTAGTTTCTCAGTAATCTGTGTCGCTTTGTTCCTAAGTGGATATTTTTTACCTTGAAGTCTGTCTGCCCCTCACTTCTCCCTGCTGCCTTCATAAAGCCTTTGTGAGATCATTGTGAGCTCACGCACTGGCAAACAGACAGGTCTTGCAGCTTTTCGCAAGTCATTGGCCATGACATCACTGTCTTGGTTTTGACTGACAGCTAGCACTTGGAAGAGCTAGGAGAGAGATCGGAGAACTTCAAGATACGATCTCTCCACAATCTGGACCCCCAAACCACTACTTGTACTGGCAGTACTAACTTGGCTCCCTGTGGTTCCTCAAAGTCCACCGGCCCATTTTCTTAGATCTGCCGCTCTTCCAAGTATCTATTAATCACAAGGCAAGGAAAGGAGGTTGACACAGGGCGGTAAGGGACTGGTGGATTTTAAGATAACTATCTTCTTTCAGGAATGCCAGGGAACAACGTGGCTGTATCGAACTATCAAATTTAGGGTCCGGTCGCTAACCCTACAATTTATCGTTCACTAACCCTCGAATGTAGCCTTCGATTTTCGGTAACCCTCGAATTGCTCGAAACCCTCGAATGTAGCTCGCGCAAACCCGGCAATTGCCCGATCGTGAAGTAAGAAGTGTTTTAACAAGTTTTGGTCATATTGACATGTTCCCAGGTGCCACAGCCATTTACAGTAAGTTACAGTCAAAAGCATTAGAGAAGGTCGCACTTCCTTAAAAACAAAAAACTTTATTTCATATCTACCATCCGTGAGCACACAGGGCACGTCAGTAAGTAAGTACCATTATTAGTTTATCTGTAAATCATCTGATTTTGTTGAACTATCACTCCCCATAGACTTTTATCAGAGTTCGAAAGTTCGAAAACTAACCAAACTTTATGAAGTTTGGCCATCTCTAGATGGCAAAGTTAGCGTTTGGGGGGATTCTGGTTGTGGAGTAGAAAGCTTGTTATCTTTATTTTTTTATTAAAAGCTTTAAAAAACATTTAAAAAATGCAATTGTTTTTATTGATTTGTATCATTAAAACATGACTTTAAATAGTTGTAATTGTTCTGTATATTATTTCCTTATAAAGGACTAGTTACTGGCTCCATCCTTGTTTACATGAGTCTTTTATTGTCTTGTTTTTTGTCTGTGATTTGAACATCTCTGCAAGCAGCACACACTATTGATGGCCACACACACAGCAATCCCTGTAGTATGATATTGGGATAGACCGATATCGTATGGTTGTTGCATCATTTATGGACAATCAAATAACAAAGTTGAAAACAATTTAAATATTCAATACCGATCATATGATACTGGGATCATTGTGTGCATGGCTACAATGACTGACTTTAGGCTTGGTACACACAGAATTCCTACAAAGAGAATTAACAGCCAATTGTAATTAAAGTGGTACACTGACGATAGTTTGGCCCAACTGAACATCAAAGACACTTTAAAGGGGAACTCCTGGATTATGATTCTAGCTGCAGTGTATCCAAAGTTACAGCAGTTTAAAGGGGTTTCCTGCTAGTACAGTGAACTGTAAAATTACCAGCACCATTGCTCTTCCTCCTAGTTTTAGGTTTGAGCACTGCTGAGACAGAGCATCATCAGCTGCATCATAACCCCACCCCCAAACTTATTATTGATTTTTAAAGCTAGCCACAAACCTGATTTTTTTTTCTCGCCTTAGGATTCTGTCTATAGGTAGAGGAAAGAATAGAGAATGGTTACAGGTCTGAAACTTTCTTTAGAAAATATTGATTTTGGGGGGGTTGTATTTTTGTGTTACACAGCCTGTCTTCGACTGACAGGACAGACAAGGAAATGTAAATTTACAAGCCTATAACTTTAGATCCAGAGAAACTAGAGACATCATTCTAGGGTTCTTTGAAAGGTATAAGAGCTCTTACCAATAGAGGGCACTTGTATGGAGACCACGGTTAGTTTTTAAAGGGCAAAAAGAAAATTGATAAATCACAGCCCAAACCCAAAAACTGCAATAGCTGAGAGATGTAAGACTAGCCTGAACAAGTTTCAAACGAACAGTGTTCCATGTGATAACCTCCTGTGTATGTGTGTTTGGCCAGGCATTGTTGGTGGATTAATGAACTGACAGTTGGCCGCTCATTTGTTGCATGCAAAATCACATATCACACGCAAAGGGTATTTTTGTCCTTACCTAAAGACCACCCCACAATGCAGTAAATGCAGGTGAGTATAGCATACAAGTGGTATTAAATCTCCCCATTAATGCTTAACTAATGTTGGATTTGCCCCTCTGCCTATTGACCCTGCCCTCTCCAAACTGAAATACTTTGGTAAAGTAGAGACACAAAGGGAAATTCAATAAAAGTTTATAAAAATGGTGCTAATTTTGGCCCATCCAATCAGATGTTAGCTTTTAAATGTTAAATAAGATCTGATTGGCTGGGATAAAATGATCACCATTTTTAACGATAAAACCCTACTTACCTACAAATAATTCGATTTTCTGGATACTAAGGGGCATATTTATAAAGAATCGATAATATCGCAAAAAAATTACCGCCGCACATCGCGGCCGCGAAAATAGCGCTATCGCCGTATTCCCGCGATTCCTATCGCGGCCGCGATGTGCTGCGGTAATTTTAAGCCCCTTCGCGGCGATACTGTATAGTATCGCCGCGAAGGGACTTAAAATCCCTTCCCGACGCCGCTCCTACCCCGCCCACACCCCCCGCGGCGGCAGCGGCGACCACCCGCCGCCGCCGCCACTTCCCAGCAGCCCCTCCCAACCCGTTCCCCGTTCGCGGCAATCTCGGAACGGGAGGCTAAGAGGGGCTGCCGGGAAGGGGCCGCAGCAGGTGGTCGCGAACACCCGCTGCGCACCCCCTCCCCGGCAACCCCTCCAAGCCCCCCGCCCCGGCCGCTCCCGGGGAGGGGTGACGGGAGGGGACCGCTGGGGGGGTGGAGGCTCCCTCCAGCGGGGCCCTGAGAAGGGCTTTTGGGCTTAGGGGGTCCCGCACTCGAACCGGGACCCCCCTCCCCGCCCTTACAAGGGCCCTTCGGCACTGACAAGTGCCTTGGCGGGGGTCCCGCAGCTGAAACCGGGACCCCAGTGCGGCTCTTAAAGAGCCCTTGGACGTCTTCTTTCTTCCAGTCCCGGCGACACCGACTCCGCCGAGGCCGCCGCCCCCCCGAGAGTACCCCCTGCGGCCGACGTCTTCGGGCTGGCGACACCAACCCCACTCAGGTCGCAAGGGCCCTTACAAAGGCCGGGAGGGGGTCCTGTTTCGAGCTGCGGGACCCCTAAGCCCCAAAGGCTCTTATAAGAGCCGCAAGGGCACTTGTCAGTGCCGCAAGGGCCCTTGTAAGGGCCGGGGAGGGGGGTCCCGGTTCGAGCTGCGGGACCCCCTAGCCCCAAAAGGCCCTTCTCAGGGCCCCGCTGGAGGGAGCCTCCACCCCCCCAGCGGCTCCCTCCCGTCCCCTCCCCGGGAGCGGGGGCTTGGAGGGGTTGCCGGGGAGGGGGTGCGCGCGGTGGTCGCGACCACCTGCTGCGGCCCCTTCCCGGCGCCCCTCTTAGCCTCCCTTCCGAATTGCCGCGAACCGAACGGGGAACGGGTTGGGAGGGGCTGCTGGGAAGTGGCGGCGGCGGCGGCGGGTGGTCGCCGCGCCGCCGCGGGGGTTGTGCGGGTGGGCGTGTCTCCCGGGGCGGGTGCGACCACCCGCCGCGGTGTGCCTGCCATCCCCGCCGCGGAGGTTAGTATCGCTGACTTCGCCTCCTTCAAGGTGGCGAAGTAAAACAGCCGATAAGCCGAGCGAAACCAGTACCACCGCCGCTTATAAATAGAAGCGGCGGTAACAGGTAAGTATCGGCGCGAAAGGTTAACGCTTCGTTAACTTTTCGCGGCCGTTTTTCGGACCTTTATAAATCGCGGTAAACGCGATTTATGCGTTAATGTCCGCGAAAACGGCCGCGAAAAGTTAACGAACCTTTATAAATATGCCCCTAAGGAAATCCCCATTTAACACAAATTAAAGGGCACATTTTAAAACACATGCATCAATGCTGAAGCAATATTAATGAAATTTAAATAATAAACATCGCCAGAACTTTACTTCTCCATTTCACCTACATTCCTGTCTACCTACATGCAGAATTTCCTAGACCCTCCCTCTCCCAGAGCTGTCAAATAACTACTGGCTGACCAGTTTGTGTCCTTCCTGTAACCAAGACACAGCAGAGTTAAGTTGTCACTAAATAGGCGGGAGGGCTGCAAAAATTGTATTTTTGAAATTTAGGGTAAGGCCGAGGCCCCACTAAGCATGCGTGGTTCGTGCACATTGGTGCTGCCATCCCTGTCGGAGTGGGGATCGGAGTGCATGCGAATCACATAAAAAATAATGATCGCATGAGCTCCAATCATCGGATCACAGCGGAAGGGCCCCAGTGCACCAACTGTGATCAGTCAAATTGGGCCACACTAGTGTGCGCTTTTTAACATGCGATCGGATAATGTGTTAAAACGAGCATGATTAACCGGGAAATCATGGGAAACAAAACAAGTGAACAGATGAGGAACACATACAATAAAGTCAAAAAATGTAATAAAAGCAGCCAGTTTGCAATCAACGCAGCCCTGCTAATAACGTTAACTGCGTCCTGTAATCACAAATTATTGACAGCTGGAACTAATAATACCATACATAGACAGGGCTATGATTTTACCATTGGCATGGCCTAGAAAAGTCAGTGAAACCAGCCACATGGGTAGGTACTGTAATAATGCAAAACATGCTGCAGAAATACAAACATAAAGATGGTGGCTGCTTTATAAATCCTTACACAAAGGGTTAACAGGATTCCCCACTCTGATTGGGCAGATTCTTCATTTAGAAAATCAGCTAATTAATATTTCCCACTCTCTGTTGATTGGCTGGGAAAGACTGACAGACAAACTGCAGATATCTATCATTTTACTGCTGCAGATATTATTTTATTACGTGGTCATAAAATAACACAGTGGCTGTATAATAATCATTATCAACAGTTTGTGATTGTTATGATTGTTACCATGTTATAAAATAACACCTAGAGCTGTCTAAGGCCCAATTCCACACAGTCGTACAATACTGCCCAGTATCCTTATTTTGCAAATACCAGCAATGGTGACACTAGAAAGCCGCAGTGACATCACAGATTCCCCGTAAACTCAAATATTCTACAAAGGATGTCTATACTAAGAGGCCGAATTCTAGGATGAGAGACAAATAGTTATACTATGTAGCTATTATAGAGCTGCGGAGCTTCCTTTGTATTTCCTATTTGTATTTCAATGTATGTGCCCCCCCCACCATACAGAAATGCATCTTCCGGTGAAGGCATACTCTTTAATCGTCATGGTTACTCAAGGACAGACCCGGTTTGATGGGTTTGCCACAAAGTCCTGGTAATGCAGGCAAGTTCCTCAGTTGGCAGGGTGTTCTGGGGGTGTAACCACAACGTTGAGGTTGTGTTTTTCCGGGGGTCTGGTTGGCGTTCCAAGGGCAGACCCGTTTACATCATCAATAGGGTTGGCCCTTGTCCTGGTTCACCACCCCGAAAAGTTGGGAGGTATAGGTATGTTGCTTGTGAAGGTTCTCATTCATCCAGGTCATGGTATATCTGTTGTATTCAATTAGACCAACTGGACTTGAAGTAGTTCTTGAAGACGTTTCGCTAGACATCCGACTGGCTTTCTCAATTCTTGTACAAGTCATTCTGAATTGAGAAAGCCAGTCGGATGACTAGCGAAACGTCTTCAAGAACTAACTTCAAGTTCCAGTTGGTCTAATTGAATACAACAGATATAGGTATGTTGCTTTTGTTTGTAGTCAAGAGATACATGCAAGCTTATCTATAACAATTCATCTGCTACACTCTGGCACTCAAGATTCTTTCCATATACCTTTACATTAGAGAGCACAAAGGGCTCGGTCAGCGGTCATACATTTACACTGAACGTTTGTTACCATCACATAATACACTAAACGTTTGTTACCATCACATAATACACAACAGCCAAACAAACTCCCAGCATCCTCTAGTACCCACTGGCTGCCTGTACTCATTCTTTATCTTCGTGTTCTCTGCTGTCTATATATAGCGTACGTCAGACTGCATTAAGGTTCCTGTTTTCTATCTGCCTGGTTACAAATGACTGAGATGTTATCAGTTATTTCCTGTTGGGTAGAAAGCTTTTTACTGTCCAATCAGTGCAAAGATTAGGGTCTCCCACACGTGTGTTTTTGTGGCAGAGTAAGTGAATGGGTGCAAGGAGATAATGACCTTTCTAATACTCCTGGTGTTTAGTGTTGGTGACTCTGTAGTGCATAGTGGTGAGTACAATGATAGTTTTCACTTTAACAAAAACTTAGAAATAGTGTGGGTAACAGATGTGTGGGTTATTATGGGGAAACAATACCTAGCACTTTCATTAAACCAGTTACGGTGACTGCGTGGGTAGGTGTAGTGTGACATTAAGTCTGTGTTGTGGTGCAGCGTCCCACCTTACACAGTCAGTTTATTATCAGTGTTTACTCTGCCAGTGGGTTTCCTCCTCAACTTTACATAAGTTACAATGTTTCTATTTTCTTGGGACGGTGATACGTTGATTTCTGGTGCACAATGGTGAGAATTTTGTTATCAAATTATTTGCCGATTCTCGGATTTTCGAATTGATATCCCTCGACCATAACCCTAGAATGTGGCATTCGGTAACCTTCGAGTTCAGTGCTAACCCTCAACTTCATCGCTACATAACCCTTGAATGTGTCTTTCAGCAACCCTTGAAATCGGAGATAACCCTCGAATGTGGCATTCGATTTTGGTAACCCTCGAAAATTCAATGAGGAAATGTGGGGAAAGTTAGTAATTAAACAAGTTTTGGTAATATGTCCGTGTTCGGCAGACCATTTCCCAAACTATTCTGGATTTCGAATTATCCAAAATTTCCAAACTTTTGATAATTATCGAATTTTTCGATGATTCTCAAATTTTCAAATCGATATCCCTCAACCATAACCCTAGAATGTGGCATTCAGTAACTTTTGAATTCAGCGATAACCCTTGACTTTATCGCTACATAACCCTTGAATGTGGCATTCCGCAACCCTTGAAATCAAAGATAACCCTCGAATCTATGGTGTTAGATTTTGGTAACCCTCGAAACTTCAATGCAGAAATGTAGGGGAAGTTAGTTTTAAACAAGTTTTGGTGATGTACGTGTTCCACAGACTATTTCCCAGAGCCATGTACAGTAAGTTGCTATTGCTATTTTAACCATATTTTCAGAGAGTTTGGTCCCCATTGGCTTTAATGGGTCCCTTTTAGAACTTACGACCTGCCAACTAACCGAACTTTAGGAAGTTCTGCCATCTCTATTAAATAGCTCTACCCCAATAGGGGAATCACCAGTCTGAGTTTATTCTGCTTTTACTAGAAACATCACTGTAATGGAATATCCACAGGTGTTTTAACCACAGGCTGTTCTTGGTAGGGTAAAGGAGGGAGAGTAACGTTGAATTGTCGTGGTTAGTGATGGGGTTTTGTAGTGGTAAATGGTAAATTTGACAGGTGATATGTGGTTAATCTACAAACTGGAACAAATCCATTTAGTTACCCTACCCCCTGGGTTGGCTTTACAATACCACAAAGGACCATTAAAGTTCAATAGAGAACAACCTTTACTTTTCACAAAGAAATGTAAGTACGAAAACGGGTGCCACTTCCAGAGAAGCAAGTATGACCAGATTAGTGAATTAAAAAATTTCTTTATTAGAATACTATCACCATTCTGCCTTAAAGGGTCACTATACTCAATGAAACAACTTTACATTTTCTGAAACTACAATTTGAGACAAGTAAAATGGTGGTACTCGCATATTTATCTGTGCTTGCTTTATCATTAAATTATTAATGTTTAGTGAGTGCTCCTAATACCCCCCACCCTCCCTTACTTACTGCCTTCTTTTAGTGTCTGTGACACTTATAAGTTCTGCACAGCCTCACCATGGACACTGCTCTGCTTACACATCCCCCTCCCTTCCTCCAGCTGTCTTTTCTCTGCTGATTCTCTAAAATGTTGCAGAAAGTTTGCTGGCAGGCAGGCAAAGAGGTCAGGCTTGTGTCACAAAGTATAATTTCTGCTTCTGGAGTGACAGGTCTTTCCCTGTAAATGCTGTGATTAAAATTATGATTTCTCAGGATCTGCAGCTCAGATTTAAAATCTGAAAAAAGTTTTGGAGGACTGTAATCTTGCTGTATCTAAATGTAATATTAAGGTAAAGATATACTTTAAGTGTTTTGTGCCATACAGCAACGCTTCACTTACCTGCTTTCCCTTCCATGACCAATCTTAGTTTTATCTGTAGTCAAAAGATCTGTCCTATAAGTTCTTTCCTATATGCTGATCAAGGGCTACATTCAAAGCTTGATCTCTATAACCACTCTCAACAAACCTTTTTTTTATTTGCTTGATCAAGAAAAATCACTGAAACAATTCCCCCGAACTTATCTGCCGCCCTGCTGCCAATTTTGATAATCTATCTAGATCAGCAATTGCATAGTTTTTTGCCAACTGCAAACACAGAGACCTTCTAAGTCATTTATAAACAGATTAAAAAGAAGTTGCCCTAGTACGAAACCCTGAGGCTCCCCACTTTTCCCCATATGGATGTAACTCCACTGACCACCACTCTCTATACGCGACCCAATAACCAATCCTTTTTTCATATGCAAATGTGCTGCTCAAACATCCTTCAGTTTATACATTAGTCGCCTAGGGGCACAGCATAAAATTCTTAAGGCTCGTACACACCTGCGATCGCGGGTTCCAACCCGTGAAGCACGATGTGTACGAATGGCCGTTTCGCCCAATAATCGTTCTGTGTATGGACACTTTATCGTCCGAACTGGCAGTTAATTCGGGGATCGCTGCCCGATCCGCCGGGCAGATCTCCGAACGAGCGGCCATTTCAGCTGATAAAGTGCCCATACACAGAACAATTATTGGGCGAAACGGTCGTTCGTACACATCGTGCGTCGCAGTTCGTCATCTGTGATTGCAAGAACCTTTAGTGAACTACATCCACTGCTATGGCAGAATCTAAATTCTTACTCACCTCTTTATAAAAACCAAGCAAGTTAATTTGACAAGATCTATTTCTCCTAAATCCAGGCTGATAACTACTAATAAAATCAGTTCAGGAAACCTAGTTCAGAATATGATCCTGTAAGAAAGTATCCAGCACCTTCCATAAAGAAAAATAATCATAAGGAAATCAAAAGACTTCTCATGCATGATTTCCCAATTGTACAATATTGGAATATCCCAATATCGTACGACCGGGATTGGTGCGACTATGGCCATTAGAAGTGATAAGGATGAATCATTTATACAGCATTATTTTTAACTTTCTTTAATAAACGTACATTTTTCTTATGTTTTATCTTTTATGTTTAGAGATGGACTTGAACTCGAACCGAGTTCGAGCCAAACTACGAATCCGCGAGTAAAATGTCTATTATACCTATACGCGAGTATCAAATCTGCAAGTAAAATGTCTATTATACCAATACGCGAGTATCGAATCCGCGAGAAAATGTCTATTATACCAATACGCGAGTATCGAATCCGCAAGTAAAATGTCTATTATACCAATACGCGAGTATCGAATCCGCAAGTAAAATGTCTATTATACCTATACGCGAGTATCGAATCCGCAAGTAAAATGTCTATTATACCAATACGCGAGTATCGAATCCGCAAGTAAAATGTCTATTATACCAATACGCGAGTATCGAATCCGCAAGTGTAAAAATGTCTATTATACCTATACGCGAGTATCGAATCCGACAGTAAAATGTCTATTATACATATACGCGAGTATCGAATGCAAGTAAATGTCTTATACCAATAAGCGAGTATCGAATCCGCAAGTAAATGATTATACCAATACGCGAGTATCGAATCCGGAAGTAAAATGTCTATTATACCTATACGGCGAGTATCAAATCCGCAAGTAAAATGTCATTTACCAATACGGAGTATCGAATCCGCAGAGTAAAATGTCTATTATACCTATACGCGAGTATCGATCGCAGAGTAAATGTCATATACCAATACGCGAGTATCAAATCCGCAAGTAAAATGTCTATTATACCAATACGCGAGTATCGAATCCGCAAGTAAAATGTCTATTATACCAATACGCGAGTATCGAATCCGCAAGTAAAATGTCTATTATACCTATACGCGAGTATCAAATCCGCAAGTAAAATGTCTATTATACCAATACACGAGTATCGAATCCGCAAGTAAAATGTCTATTACACCTATACAAGAGTATCAAATCCGCAAGTAAAATGTCTATTATATACAATACGCGAGATAGAATCGCAAGTAAAATGGCTATTATTCCTATACGAGAGTAAATATCAAATCCGCGAGTAAAATGTCTATTATACCTATACGCGAGTAAATATCGAATCCGCAAGTAAAGTGTCTTATACCTATAACAAGTAAATATCGAATCCGCAAGTAAATGTTATTTAACTAACGCGAGTATCAAATCCGCGAGTAAAATGTCTATTTACCAATACGCGAGTATCGATCTGCAAGTAAAATGTCTATTATACCTATAAGCGAGCATCGAATCCGCAAGTAAAATGTTTATATACCTATACGCGAGTATCAAATCCGCAAGTAAAATGTCTATTATACCAATATGCGAGTATCGAATCCGCAAGTAAAATGTTTATTATACCTATACGCGAGCATCGAATCCGCAAGTAAAATGTCTATTATACATAGTTACATAGTTACATAGTAATTAAGGTTGAATAAAGACAGACGTCCATCAAGTCCAGCCTATTCACTTTTTTTTTTTTTTTTTTAACCCTACCTAACAGTTGATCCAGAGGAAGGCAAAAAAAACAGCTAAAAAAGGGGAAAAAATTCCTTCCTGACTCCAAACGGCAATCGGAATGTATCCCTGGATCAACCAGATCTATATACATTAATACCAGTAATTCTCAATATTTTTTAGTTTTAGAAACTTATCCAGGCCTTTTTTAAAGTTATTCAATGAACTTTAAAAAAGGTCATTGAATAATGATTGAACCGAGTATCAGAATCGCCAAGTAAAGTCTTTATACCAATACGCGAGTATCGAATCCGCAAGTAAAATGTCTATTATACCTATACGCGAGTATCAAATCCGCAAGTAAAATGTCTATTATACCAATACACGAGTATCGAATCCGCAAGTAAAATGTCTATTACACCTATACACGAGTATCAAATCCGCAAGTAAAATGTCTATTATACCTATACGCGAGTATCGAATCCGCAAGTAAAATGCCTATTATTCCTATACGCGAGTAAATATCAAATCCGCGAGTAAAATGTCTATTATACCTATACGCGAGTAAATATCGAATCCGCAAGTAAAGTGTCTATTATACCTATACACAAGTAAATATCGAATCCGCAAGTAAAATGTCTATTATACCTATACGCGAGTATCAAATCCGCGAGTAAAATGTCTATTATACCAATACGCGAGTATCGAATCTGCAAGTAAAATGTCTATTATACCTATAAGCGAGCATCGAATCCGCAAGTAAAATGTCTATTATACCTATACGCGAGTATCAAATCCGCAAGTAAAATGTCTATTATACCAATATGCGAGTATCGAATCCGCAAGTAAAATGTTATTATACCTATCCGCGAGCATCGAATCCGCAAGTAAAATGTTTATTTACATAGTTACATAGTTACATTAATTAAGGTTGAAATAAAGACAGACGTCCATCAAGTCCAGCCTATTCACTTTTTTTTTTTTTTTTTTAACCCTACCTAACAGTTGATCCAGAGGAAGGCAAAAAAAACAGCTAAAAAAGGGGAAAAAATTCCTTCCTGACTCCAAACGGCAATCGAAATGTATCCCTGGATCAACCAGATCTATATACTAATACCAGTAATTCTCAATATTTTTTAGTTTTAGAAACTTATCCGGCCTTTTTTAAAGTTATTCAATGAACTTTAAAAAAGGTCATTGAATAATGATTTGATACACGAGTATCGAATCCGCAAGTAAAATGTCTATTATACCTATACACGAGTATCGAATCCGCAAGTAAATGTCTATATACCTATAAGCGGCATCGAATCCGCAAGTAAAAGGTCTATAACCTATACACGAGTATCGAATCAGCGAGTAAAATGTCTATTATACCTATACGCGAGTATCGAATCCGCAAGTAAAATGTCTATTATACCTATACACGAGCATCGAATCAGCGAGTAAAATGTCTATTATACCTATACGCGAGTATCGAATCCGCGAGAAATGTCTATTATACCTATACGTGAGTATCGAATCCGCAGTAAATGTCTATTTACCTATACACGAGCTCGAATCAGCGAGTAAAATGTCTATTATACCTATACGTGAGTATCGAATCCGCCAGTAAAATGTCTATTATACCTTACGTGAGTACGAACCGCAAGTAAAATGTCTATTATACCTATACACGCATCGAATCGCGAGTAAAATGTCTATTATAACCTATCGCGAGTATCGAATCCGCAAGTAAATGTCTATTTACCTATACACGAGCATCGATCAGCGGTAAATGTCTATTATATCCTATATATACCGAGTATTCGAATCCGCAAGTAAAATGTCTATTATACCTATACACGAGCATCGAATCAGCGAGTAAAATGTCTATTATACCTATACGCGAGTATCGAACCCGCAAGTAAAATGTCTATTATACCTATACATGAGCATCGAATCAGCGAGTAAAATGTCTATTATAACTATACACGAGCATCGAATCCGCAAGTAAAATGTCTATTATACCAATACGTGAGTATCGAATCCGCGAGTAAAATGTCTATTATACCTATATGCGAGCATTGAATCCGCGATTAAAATGCCTATTATACCTATACGTGAGTATCGAATCCGCAAGTAAAATATCTATTATACCTATATGCGAGCATCGAATCCGCAAGTAAAATATCTATTATACCTATATGCGAGCATCAAATCCGCGAGTAAAATGCCTTTTATACCTATACGCGAGCATCGAATCCGCGAGTAAAATGCCTATTATACCTATACACGAGCATCGAATCCGTGCGTAAACTGTCCATTAAAACCTATACGCGAGCATCGAATCCGCATGTAAAATGTCCATTAAAACGAATCCGCGAGTAAAATGTCCATGGTATCTAGGTGCAAGCATCGAATCTGCGAGTAAAATGTCCATTAAAACCTATACGCGAGCATCAAATCCGCAAGTAAAATGTCTATGGTATCTAGGCGCGAGCATCGAATCTGCGAGTAATGTGTCCATTAAAACCTATACGTGAGCATAGAATCCGCTGTCCATGGTATCTGGGCGCGAGCATCGAATCCGCAAGTAAAATGTCCATTTAAACCTATATGCGAGCATCAAATCAGCAAGTAAAATGTCCATGGTATCTAGGCGCGAGCATTGAATCCGTGTGTAAAGTGTCCATTAAAACATATACGCAAGCATCAAATCCGAGAGTAATGTGTCCATTAAAACCTATACGCGAGCATCGAATCCGCGAGTAAAATGTACATGGTATCTAAGCGCGAGCATCGAATCTGCGAGTAAAGTGTCCATTAAAACCTATATGCGAGCATCGAATCCGCGAGTAAAATGTCCATGGTATCTAGGGGTGAGCATCGAATCCGCAAGTAAAAAGTCCATGGTATCTAGACGCGAGCATCGAATCCGCAAGTAAAATGGCCATGGTATCTAGGCGCGAGCATCAAATCCGCAAGTAAAATGTCCATGGTATCTAGGCGCGAACTTCGAATCCGCAAGTAAAGTGTCCATGGTATCTGGGCGCGAGCATCGAATCTGCGAGGAAAGTGTCCATTAAAACCTATACGTGAGAATTGAATCCATGAGTAAAGTGTCCATGGTATCTAGGCGCGAGCATTGAATCCACGAGTAAAGTGTCCATTAAAACCTATACGCGAGCATCAAATCCGCGAGTAAAGTGTCCATTAAAACCTATACGCGAGCATCGAATCCACAAGTAAAATGTACATGATACCTCATTACTGTCAAAATAACAATTTGTTAGTCTTGGTCGGTAGGGTGATTCGAAGAGTAAGGAGAGTATGGAGAAGACTACTTATGGGGAAAACAGAACATTAATGAGAAGTGGAGAATATTATAGGTATAGGATGGCTGAATTAAAGGTTTACGAGGAAGGAGATTTATGAGAGATCGTCAAGGTCAAAAAATAGATTGTGATTAAACTAGGAGAGCACCAGTTACAGGAAAAGGGTGGAATTGGTATGGTGACCTTGTTAGCTTGTCCAACACCACTTAATCTTATGTTGACATCTACTGTTACATTGTCACCCTGGCCTACACCACTTAACCAATCTAATGTTGACATCTACTGTTACTATGTTACCCTGTCCTACACCACTTAACCAATCTAATGTTGACATCTACTGTTACTATGTTACCCTGTCCTACACCACTTAACCAATCTAATGTTGACATCTACTGTTACCATGTAACCCTGTCCTACACCACTTAACCAATCTAAAGTTGACATCTAATGTTACCTTGTTATCCTGTCCTACACCACTTTACCAATCTAATCTTGACATCTACTGTTACATTGTTACCCTGTCCTACACTGCTTAACCAATCTAATGTTGACATCTACTGTTACCTTGTCCTATGCCAACTAACCAATCTAATGTTGACATCTCCTGTTACCTTGTTGTCCTACACCACTTAACCAACCTAATGTTGACATCCCGTTACCTTGTTACTCTGTCCTTCCCCACTTAACTAATCTAATGTTGACCTGTTACCTTGTTACTCTGTCCTTCACCACTTAACCAATCTAATGTTGACACCCCTGTTACCTTGTTACTCAGTGATTTAGTGATGTTTAATCTAATTTTTTCTTAGGCAGCCACTCTCTCCAGTCTTACGTAACTGTGTTATCAGAGGCTATCCCAGGTCTACCTGAGTATTCTGGAACTGGGTATGTAGACGGTGTACAGTATGGAAGGTACAACAGCAACAATAAACACTGTCAGTATTTTGCCCCATCGCTGACGACATTTTTTGAACACCAGAAGGTGTTGACCAAACACGCACACGCTAGTGAAAGGAGCCAGAAACAGAAGATGGCGTTTTTAATGAGGATTTTTAACAAGACATACGGTGAGAGGGAAATACAAGACAACAGTCCTGGATTCTAATCCTCCCTTGCCCACAAGTGAAAGGAGTTTGTATATTCTCACTGTACTGTGTGAGTCTCCTCTAGACAAGGACAGATGTGAATGGAATAAATAATTGTGAACATTATGTATATTGTTCAGTTCTTTATAAGAAAACAAAATCAATCCCCTTTAGCAAACCACTTGCTAATAAAAGACCTGCACATAAAAGATTCTGTGTGGATGTTAGATTTGAAAGGGATCTGTATAGATTTGTTGTTATCTATGTATAATGCCATATGGGTGCAGTAGAATCCTATTCCCATGAACTACATAAGACATAAGTGTTAAGCATGATTTTAAGGAGGGGTTTGTGTAGTCTTTGCAATAGCATCAGTTTTGCTTAAAAAATTCCCAGATAGTCAGCGTTAAATATCACTCAATACTTTAATCCAATCTAACAACTGTAACCTTAAATTATAACTGGATTATGACTGAAGATCTCTATGACTTCCCCAATGATGTCTACTAAGAACATTGGCTAGATCAGCCTGAGGTAGTGTAGGGTCCCCTTATAAAATGGAAAATGAACTGAATATTGGATATAAAGTTATATTCCATTTATTTGTTATGTGTCTATCGTAGGCAATGGAGAGGTCCATGTGTACCAGAGGAAGTATACCTGTGAACTGCATCAAGATGGCAGCACGGATGTGTATCAAGAAATTGCATTCAATGGCAAGGAAATTATAACCTTCGATAAAGAGAGGCTTGTTTTTGTGCCGGTGACACAAGAGGCTCAGCTGGTGACTCAGCAATGGAACAAACACAAAGATGATGTCATAGCTGAAAAGATCCATATGGAAAATATCTGCATTAAGAGACTGGAAAAATACCTCCGTTCTGTTACCACCGATTTAGAAAGAAAAGGTGGGATTATGGAGATTTCCCTTAGTCATGTTCTTCTATAGTCTAGGGATCTGGATTATGGAGATTAGCTTTAGTCATGTTCTACTCTAGTCTATGGATCTGGATTATGTAGATTTACCTTAGTCATGTTCTTCTATAGTCTAGGGATCTGGATTATGGAGATTAGCCTTAGTCATGTTCTGCTCTAGTCTAGGGATCTGGACTATGGAGATTAGCCTTAGTCATGTTCTGCTCTAGTCTAGTTATCTAGATTATGGAGATTAACCTTAGTCATATTCTTCTCTAGTCTAGTAATATGGAGCTACATTAACACAGCTAAAAAAAGGTTACCCATTAGACTCCTGCTTGGAGGCACTCAATCAGTTAAATAACGGGGAAATACATGTTAATATACTCTGTAGACACCATATACAGGAAAGTTCCACCAAAAACACTAGTCTTTATTAATACATACAAAATCCTCATTATATAATAAAAATATAAATACATAAAGAAGGACTCATAAAGATTCTAAAAACCACCTCCATTGACATATCAAGAAAACTGGGCGTCCCCAGTATAAAAAGAGTCAGTGGGTAAAGCAGAGAGGTAAGTATATAATTAAGCAGCCAACGTGTTCACAGATGCCTATCCGTGCAAACCCTCTTCCTCCTGGGTCGGAGTAAGCATCAGATTCCTACGTTGTGCAGTAGTATAAAGCTATTCATGACTCAACAAACATATTCGAGCGGAGCAAGCATAAGTCGCAAGCAAGTGGCAAGCCGCTAGAAAGCAGCAAACAAAGAATGCATAAACATGGTTAGTCAAGCTGTAAGTTAAGTCATTGCTGCACATAGTACATTACCGCTCCTATGGTATATTCTGAGAAAGTTCCTCCATCTGCTAAACCACGCTGGCGCCGAAACTGGCCTATGCTTGTTTCGGAAGTCCCGCCTTCCTTCTTCTGGGTCTAGTCGGGTCTAGTAATATGGATTATGGAGATTATCCTTAGTCATGTTCTTCTGTAGTCTAGGAATATGGATTATGGAGATTTACCTTAGACATGTTCTTCTGTAGTCTAGGAATATGGATTATGGAGATTAACTTTAGCCATGTTCTTCTCTAGTCTAGGGATATGGATTATGGAGATTAACCTTAGACATGTTCTTCTCTAGTCTAGGGGTCTGGATTATGTAGTTTTTACTTAGACATATTCTTCTCTGGTCTAGGGATCTGGATTGTGTACTGTGTACTGTAGATTTGTAGATTTACCTTAGACATGTTCTTCTATAGTCCAGGGATGTGGTTTCTGGAGAACTCTGAGATTACGTAAGATTAATGGCATGTTTAAATAAGAAATAAAAAACTTATCAATTATATCAATTAATATTCAATTCTATTACTTACAATCAGCTATGTATCGTTACTCTGTGTAAGGATATGAGCTAAGCACAGTAGTTGCCTGACCACCAAATATAATATTTTTGGATTACCTAATATCTAGTTTTGTTCCAAGTGATTGGTGGATCGCTGATGTGGTTCCTTTAGTCAAAAAGGGACTTTGTTCCCAGCCAGGTAATTATAGGCCTGTCAGTTTGCCATCTGTGGTGGGCAATATGATTGCCATCTATAAAAGGGGAGTCATAACGTAGTTCTTGGGGGGGTCAGTGGATGTGATTTATTTATGTTTTTCAAAAGCCTTGAATATGGAATCTACAACCACATAGATAGTTTTAATGTAAGCTAAGAAAGAGTGGGTACTTGGGTTGACAACTGGCTATACTTGGGTTGACAACTGGCTAATTCTCTAGTATGACCAATGTTGTTAGTGGGATTCCTCAGGGGTCTGTCCCAGGTCCGTAGCTTAAACAACAAAAATTGTTGTTCACTGTGAGGGCAGTAATGTTGTGGAATGTTCAACCTGATAATGTAGGGATATATATATAGGAATCTTAGATGTTTTCTTGCAGGCAGAATATCTAGGGTTATAGCTAGTGATTGTATCTCTAGTTTTTATTTTGGTTTATCCAATGTAACTTCTATTAACATCTTTCTAGTTGCTCAACCAAAGTCTCAGGTTGGAGCGTAACAGTAAACACAAAATTGAATATTGTCTAGAACTATATGGAAATCCTTCTGAGCTCTGTATTTACATTTATCTGATAACACATTTTCTTATTTCTATCAGTTTCACCTAATGTGAAGGTTTCAAGCTCCCAAACAGACAGAGACCTCAAACTTTGCTGCCTCGTGTATGGGTTTTACCCCCGAAATGTGGAGGTGAAGTGGATAAAGAATGGGAGAGATGAGGTTTACTCAGAGGAATCACCACAGATCCTGCCAAACCCTGACGGCACCTTCCAGATCAGGGTCAGTGTGGAGGTGACACCAGAAAAGGGTGACCATTACTCCTGCCATGTGGATCACAGCAGTTTAAATGGAACACTGATTAGATCTTTCCGTGAGTATCTTGTAGTGGATCTTGGTGGAAAGATATTAAAGGATAACTATATTGCCTCAATGCATTTTTTTAAAAACTGCTTTAAAAAGAGTAAAGGTATGCAGCCTTCCCTTTACATTTTTTTTCCTGATTTCGAGCCTCTCTCTGCCTTCAATTAGCCACACTGTGAAGGGGGTGTAACAATTCTGTCTGCCTGTAACTGTCACTCAATGCTAGCATGCATGAAAACACTCCTGCACCCACCCTTGATTAGCTTGATTATGTAGGCTGTATTCTAGCAACCAAACAGTTCAAGTTTATTTGACTGGCAGAGGAGGAGGAGAGAGGTTGTAACAGACATTCCCACTAGCCAATGACAAGTGATATGTAATGATGGCCCTGGGCCGTCTAGGAGGTGGGCTGTTAGCACTCATCTTTGATGTGTGATATCTAAGGGAGGGCAGCACGGTCGTAAATGAGAGTAAGTGATTTCAGCTGTTGGAAGTGTGGACATGTAATGGGGGAGATGTTTTTTTGGGTATTGTCCTTTAATTATAAATATCCATTCTTACTGCAGTCTTTTCATAATGACTATTTCTGTATTGGGGTATTAATACTCTTGATTCCTGGATAAATTAACCAATTAATATTATTTTCCCTGTCTCATTCACTCCTGATGGACAGAACCCAACGACAGAAACATGTTCTACACCATCATTGCTGTCACTGTAACTCCTGCCGTCTTTGCTGCTATCTTCATAGTGTTCAAGCTTAGAAGGAGTACAGGTACATAGCTTAAAGGACAAGTTTAATCTTAAATACATTCCAAACTGATTTATTTCCTGGAGATTGATGATTAAAATGATGTATCACTCACCTTTCTGTGATTCCTAACCATAGATTCATCTCTTTGTTCTCCAATTGTATTTTAACCTCAACTCTTCCCTAAGCGAAAGGCAAGGACATGCTCAGTACTGTTTTCCGTGGTAGACAGTGGAGCTGTCCAATGAACTACTTGGTATCTCCCTGTTTATAGGTCTGTGTGGGAAAACCACACCCAGCCCTGTAGCCAATGATAGTACAGGCTAGATCTTCTAACTAACGCCTATTCTTGTAATACAGTAACACCCCTGTCAGTCACTATGTGATAGGACATTTCTATTTGTCAAGTTGCTCCTTTGGATTGTAGATTTGCTATAACCTTGATAGACTATTACAGTAAATGGCCTGAAATTGCATTTGTTTCTCATATAACATCAGCTACAGTTATAACATTTCTGTCTACAGTCTTCCGCAGAGAAGGTAATCCAAAGGAGTTAATATCAGACCACGGACCACAGTTTGTCTCACCAGAGTTTGCATTCTCTCTGAGAGAGGAACATTGTGCATAGGAAATCTTCAGTGTATTACCCACAAGCAAATGGAGAAATTGAGCGATTCAACAAAAGTCTGAAAGAAGCACTACAGACAACAAATCTTACAGGAAAATCATGGAAAGTATTTACAACAGTTCAAACATAATTACAGAGCAACGTGCCATGCAACAACCCAAGCATCTCCAGCTGAATTATTACATGGCAGACAGATACACGCTAGCAGGGTAATTCAATAAAAGTTCTTATCATTTAAAATGATGCTAATTTTGCCTCAACCAATCAGATGTTAGCTTTCAAATGTTAAATAAGTTCTGATTGGTTGGTGCAAAATTAGCACCATTTTAAACTATAAGGAATTTTATTACATCTCCCTGTAAGTTACATGTTGCAGACATCAAGCTTCCAAAATATTCTGTGCCTACAAAGTCATCTACGGCTGACGTTGTCAACCATCAACAAACCAAATACAAGGCTTATACTGACAGTAAACGTGGTGCAAGAGAATTGCACTTCCAGCCTGGATCTTTAGTCAGAATTAGGAAACCAGGACTATTGAAACAAGGACAATTTAAATTTACTTTGCCACTGGAAGCGAGATGTCAGTGAGGACCATACACATATGAACTGTCTGATGGACGCATATGGAATGCAAGGCGCCTTGCGCCTGCTAGATAGGACTTTGGGGAAGCTCCATTTGATGAAGGACATTCTCCTACCCCTGATGCCAACTGCAATAGGCCTGAGGAAAGTGAACCTATAAGGCGTACTGAGAGAATCAGAAAACCACCTACATGGACCCAGGACTATGTCATGTGAAGAATGTATAGTATTGCTTTAAGATACATTGTTGTTGTTAATTTAATTTTCCCATATGCTTTCCTACTATAGGGGAATATGTGGTGTTATACAGATGGCCAGTAGATGGCACTGTGCACATAGCCACACTGTATACGCAGTGCTTTCTATACAGTAAAGAACTAGAGTTTATGGTACAGTTGTATAAGGCCTGCATGAACCTGCTAATAAAGGGACTGTTATAATCTGCCTATTCTCAGCCTCAATACACAACAATTATATATATATAATTTTTAAGCAGGTTACATTGATTAACAACATGCTACTTATTATATATTTGGTTGCAGTGGGGAAAGGGTTAATGTAAAATCACATTTCTGCTTGTTTAACTGATCCTTAACTATAAATAGATAAACAGCTCATGTGACTAGAATCAAAAAAGTCAGAAAAATTGGTTACATCGGTGGATTAATATGGAGATCCATTCTGATTGGTTATCATCTCCATAGACTGCAAGCATAAAGAACATGGCCATGCCCACTTTAGGGGAATGGCTGTCTCCATAAGACATGCAAAATAGAGAACTGCATTTCCCCTTTAATTTGCAATAATATTCAAATGTGGAGACAATGATGGCCATTTAAAGGGAAACTAAAGTCTCCATACATCGTTGCCCCAATAGACAGAGCACATTCACAAACTTACAACAATCTGTGTCTCACCTCTCCCTTTGCTGTGGCTGCTGGGTGATTTATAAAACGAACCTGTGGGTACTAGGGGTCAGCAGTACACTTCATAGTGAGCTGCAGCCTTGCTTTCTAGAAGCTGACAGCCAATCATGTTACAGCTTAAAGATCATCCCTCACTCTGACACAGAACACTGTGCAATTTTTGTGTAATCATATTTAAATGCTCCAGTCACAAACAATAATAAATTCCTTTGATATTCATACAAAAAAGAAAAATAATGTTTGCAATTTATTTCTTAGCTAGCATGGATGTAAGAACAATAATGTTAACATTTTAGTAAAAAATAAAAGTTTGGGGAATCGAACCTTCAAGCTCATGTACTCTGTCTTGCTAAAAGGAGAGCTTTCTACAGTACCTGTATCCCAATAGAGATACTAGGTGGACCACAAGTACATGTAGAATCTTTATTTATACTTTAGCAGATGAGCCACCACAACACATGCAAAAAAATACAGATACATATAAAAATTGTCAGCAAAATCATCTGGCTATTTTGTATTGCACCAGGAATGCAGTCAGCAATTCAAACATTGTCTCTAAGTAGAGTAAAAGTTATTTCCCAAAAAAACCCAATTTCCACATTTGTTTACATTGAAATGGATAATGGTAATTTACCTTTTTTGGTAGTTCGACCCAATGTGAAGATTACAGATTCAGTATCAGATGTAGGCCTCAGACTTTGCTGCCTGGTGTACGGGTTTTACCCCTGAGATGTGGAGGTTAAATGGGTAAAGAATGGGAGAGATGAGGTTTACTCAGAGGAACAACCACAGATCCTGCCAAATCCTGACGGCACCTTCCAGATCAGGGTCAGTGTGGAGTGACACCAGAAGAGGGCGACAGATACACCTGCCATGTGGAACACAGCAGTCTGGAAAATGTGCTGGTGAGTGTGCATGATGGTCCCAATTAGCTTTTGTTAACTATCCCTAATAAAGCTATCACAGGGAATCCTAATATTTCTATAACTGTTTCTACTTTATTTATGGTAAAAAAAAAAAATCGGACTTAATAATTATAAAGTATAATATAATTATACTTTACTATATGTTAGACCATGTGTTTGCATACCTCCCAACTTTCAGAAGATGGGGACTGGGACAGGGGTGGAACCTAAAGATGATGTAATTGGTTCTGCCCAAAAATGCCAAGTCATGGCCACAAACATCACAGCCCCACCCCCAGAATGCCCTGCCCATCACAGAACTTTACAAGTATTACCGGGACGTTAAACTGGGTCTGTGCCAGAGTACGGTTGGTGGGTAAGTATTTGGTATCTGCATCATACCTCCCAACATTTGGAAAGCCCAAAGAGGGACAAATTGAAGGAGTGCGGCTGTGCACATTTTTTTGACCACGTCCACTTTTTAAAAACCACACCCACTTTTTGAAGACCACTACTGCCATTTTACATTGTTGAGCTGACTACACTGGCTAATGAACTGAAAGGCTTGATAACAATGGGTAATGAACTGAAAGGCTTGATAACACTGGGTAATGAACTGAAAGGCTTGATAACACTGGGTAATGAACTGAAAGGCTTGATAACACTGGGTAATGAACTGGATGGCTTGATAAAGCTGGGAAATGAACTGGAGGGCTTGATAGCGCTGGGAAATAAACTGGAGGGCTTGATAATGCTGGGAAATGAACTGGAGGGCTTGATGATGCTGGGAAATGAACTGGAGGGCTTGATAACGCTGGGAAATTAACCAGGGAGCTTGATAACACTGGGAAATAAATGGAGGGCTTGATAACATTGGTAAATGAACTGGGGGGCTTGATAACGCTGGGAAATGAACTGGGGGGCTTAATAACGCTGGGAAAGAACTGGTGGGCTTGATAATGCTGGAAATGAACTGTGGGCTTGATAACGCTGGGAAATTAACTTGGGGGCTTGATAACGCTGGGAAATGAACTGGGGGCCTTAAACAAAATCTTTCCAAAACTTAATTCATCATTTCTTCCTACTTGTCTTGTACCCAATGTTATATCGGTTAGCGTGACTTAAACGCCGTCCTTGCAGTGGCTGCATGGCTAATGTGAAAGTTAAAAGCGCAGCCGCCACAAGTGGCATTCTATTGCGGCACTTAAAATGCCAGCTAATAGTTGGCGTTAAATGTGCTGCAATAGAAAAATGGCAGATGGCGATGCTCCCTGCGCCATATAACATTGCCGGCCTGTTTGCCCCGGGCCGCGGATAATGGCTCTCGGTGCATCGCCTTGTGTGTATTTTATCATGTACAGCCTTGTGTAACAAGGAGCCACTTGTAACACGGGGCTGTACATTATAAAATACACACGGGGCGAGCACCGAGATCCATTTTCGGCAACCAACCCAGTGCAAACAGCCCGGCGATGTTATAATTGTACACACATACTCTAACCATCTTACCCTTAATATACCACAACACTGTATCCACTTACCCTTTTACCTACAGTATATCACAACACGGTATGTACTGACCCTTTACTCTTAAAATACTGCAACACTGTATCCGTTTTGTCCCTATTACCCACAATATACCGCAACAATTTATCCACTGCCCCGCTCAACTTCAATACACTGCTACAATGTATCCCCTTCCCCAATTTAAACTTTATTTACTGGCGGAATCTATGCACTCAGCCCTATAATCTCAATATACTGCAGTACTGTAACCCACTGGCCTTTTTACCCCTAATATGCTGTAACACTGTGTCTATGGACCGTTAACACTCAATCAGGGCGATGCACCGAGCGCCGCTATCGGCAACCGGTGCAAACAGCCCAGCGATGTTATATGCCGATAGCGGCGCTCGGAACATCGCTACTTGGCGCTGTTCTATTGTGGCACTGCCGCAATAAAATGCCAATTTCGGCATATAACATCCCTTGTGACGGCTGCGCTGTTAACTTTCGCGTTAGCCACGCAGCCGCCGCAAGGAAGGAGTTAAAGTCACGCTAATTGATATAACATTGGTTAGCGCAACTTTAACTCCAAATCAGGAGCGATGCGCCCGTTGGTGCATCGCCCTGAATGTATCCACCATCCCTCAATATCCCATAACACTGTACCGACGGACCCTTTAAGCCTAAGTGTTCCTTACTCAGTATCTACAGACCCTTTAACCCTCAATATTCCATAACACTGCATACACCGACCCTTTTACCCTAAATGTTCCATAACTCTGTTTATCCACTGACCCTTTAACCCTCAATATTCCTCCCTAATATTTAGGGTAAAATAACTCAATAGTCCCTTTATGTGGTGCAACACTTTATCCACTGACCGTTTTACCCACAATACACCGAAACTCTGACCCCTTCGCCCATCTATATACTGAAACGCCGTCTCCACTGCCCCTCCATTCCCAGCTACAATGTATGCACTGACCATTTTACCCCCCGGGAACAGTCCATTCCCCCCATTTAATTCTAATAAAACCCGGCTCAGATATCATGAAATCACAGCTTTAAGTGAATATGTGGGTGGCCCTTAAAAGGACCTTTGGTTGTCAGTAGATGAGTAACCGAAACGGCTTAACCTCCGAATCCGTAGAGGGTGCGGCCCTGGCGTTTCAAAGCGTACACCACATCCATGGCCGTAACGGTCTTTCTCTTGGCATGTTCGGTGTAAGTGACGGCGTCCCGGATGACATTCTCAAGGAAAACCTTCAGGACTCCGCGAGTCTCTTCGTAAATGAGACCAGAAATACGCTTCACCTACGTTACGTTGATTGGTTAGTGCAGATTTAAGTTGCCCGCTAACGATCTGATTGGCTGAAAATGTTACTGCCCGCTTGTACACTAAATATGTGGACCTTTTTTTTTTATTATTATTATTATTAACAACTTCACACGCTGGTTATAGATAAAATGTACCAGGACCGTGTGTTAAGGGGTTAGACAGTGAGGGCTTAAGCTCTCTGGAGGAAGATGTGGGTGGCTCTTAAAAGAGCCTTTGGTTGTGTGACTGGGGGCCCGGGACCACATTACTTCTTCTTAGGGGCCACCTTCTTGGCTTTGGTCGCTTTGGGCTTGGCTGCCTTGGCCTTTGCTGGGCTCTTGGCAGCTTTGGGTTTCACGCTCTTTCTCGCCGGGCTCTTGACCGCTTTCTTGGGTTTGGCTGCTTTGGTCTTTTTAGGGCTCTTGGCTGCAGCGGCCTTTGCCGGTTTCTTCACCTTCTTGGGGCTCTTGGCTGCCGCGGGAACCTTCTTGGGCTTTTTAGGGGACTTGGCCGGTGCCTTCTTTGCTGCTGGTTTCTTGGGTTTTGCCGGTGCCTTCTTCTTGGCCGCCGCCTTCTCCTTGGTCTCCAGCTGCTTTTTGTTCAGCTTGAAGGACCCTGAGGCTCCGATCCCTTTAACTTAAACCAGGGTCCCCTTGGTGACCAAGCCCCTCACTGCCACCTTGATGCGGCTGTTGTTCTTGTCCACGTCGTAACCGGAGGCGCCCAGGGCTTTCTTAACCGCGGCCAGGGACATCCCACTGCGCTCCTTTGAGGTGTTCACGGCTTTGACGATGAGCTCGGACACACTGGGCCCGGATGCCTTCTTCGATTTCGCGTCTCCCGCTGCTTTTTTCGGCGCCTGCATCTTGACCTTCTTGGCAGCAGGTTCAGCCGGTGCAGGAGCGGGGGTGGTCTCAGTGGTTTCAGCCATTTCTGCTAGCGATTCGCTATCTGGCAAGTAAACAATTGTCATCAGGTGCCACTTCCAGTCCGCCTTATATGTGGCTTTGATTGTGCTGCGATTGGCCAGCTGGCAGCATGAAACTGACTTTCCCATTGGTTCGTGTTTAGCCCCGCGTTTCTCTTCCTCGTACCTTTTCAGCGTCTGGGACTTTGTGTTTCCTGGGGGGCAGAATCGGGGGGTTTCTACGTAATCCAACGAGAGTCCCCCCCAAGTTCGTAGCTGACAGTGTCCCGCAGTCACTTACTGTCCCTGTTCTGAGCTTCCTTCGACCGTTGGTTCCAGTGATGGACCAGAATCGCCTATGTCACCCGGGAGCTGCTGCTGGGAAACCCTTGGCGTTGGTCCCTTCTTCCTATTAAGCAAGATTGTTTTTACACTAAAAGGGAAAATCTTCCCCTTGCCGTCTCACAGCCGAGAAACTAGAGACCCTCGGGGGCAATAGGGTCAGGTCAGAGGGACAGGTGAAGGATCTAGAGGGTATTTATGGGGGGGGGGGTTGATCCCAGGCTGGTAGCACAGTACAGTGGAGGCTTTGCTATGGCTGCACCAGTCAGGGCAGTGTTACATTGACTGCTCTGGGTTGGGATACAAGATACAGAACCATGACAGATACCCACCATGTGTACAGGGGAACAAAGTCATTCCACTGGGGCACGTGGGGCTGTTACATTGACTGCTCTGGGTTGGGATTTAGTTCTCACACCCCTTGTCCCTACGAGTAGCTGTGGTGTACAGACGTCTACAACCTCTCCGACTTTGAAACTTGGCTTTTACTTTCTTCCTCTCTGCTGACTGTCCTGTTCTTATTCTGGTGGACTTCAACTGTCACATTAATGACTCTTCTTCCTCCTGTCCCTCCATCTTGTGCGTCTGTCCGTAACACTAGTTCCATAGATCTCCTGTTCTCCATCTTCAACTCCCTTCTGCGCCCCTCTCCTTTCTCCGCACTCTCCCCAGGACTATGCGCGTTACTTTCAGCATAAAGTGGAGTCCGTCCGTGAGCAGAGATCTGGTCCTGGGGATGACTCAGATTATGTTGCCTTCTCCTCCCTCAGCCATTCTTGGATCTTTTGCTCCTGTGACCCATTTAGAAGTCTCTCGCCTGCTTCTATCATGTCCATTTACGACCTGTCCTCTTGATCCCATGTCCTCTGTATTACTGAGGGCATGTATTACAATTTTTTTGGTAATTATTTGCTATCAAATACTATATGATACTTTTATATTACTTTACTAATAGGTGATTTGGTAAGCAAAAGATCCGTCAGCGTGGTTTTTTTTTTTTTTTTGTGAATTTGAAATTTCTGAGTACTGTTTCTTATGTCCTTTGACTCCTGGCTCTGGTTCCTTTTATAATCTCTGGACTTCAACCAAGTGTGCCTCAAAGAAAGCATATGTATTTTGTTTATTATTATCTGTTTATCGTTATTAATAAAGATTGCATGTGGGAATAAACAATGAGGGAGAGTTGAAGCAGTTCCTTTGCTCTGATTATTGCATATAATGACTAATTATGGGCCAATTAAGACAATATAATGAGAGCCTTAGATCCTGGTATTTGCTGGCTTTACAAATCCCATTTAAAGGGTTATCTCTACCCCCAAAAACAAAAAATCATGAAAGGTAGGAAAGCCCCCAAACCTAGACCTCACTAGGTTAAAAACCCTGAAATTGGCTCCTAAAGGTACTCAATGGCCCCAGTTCCCAGCTGTCTTCTGCTGCTCTTCTGCACGGAACAGCAGAAGGGGCTGAACCGGCATCCATGCCAGTGATTGGCAGGGTATCAGCCAATTACTGATATGGCTGCTGGTCCGACCCCTTCTCCAGCTTAGTACACTTAGGAGCCGATTCAGTGTTTTGAACTTAGCGTCTAGGTTGGGGGGGCTCCACTGTGCATGCCACAAACTTCTTTAAGCATGCCCATGTTAAGCCCATACTAAAAAAAAAAAGCCCTCAGTGGACCCCTCTTGTTTAGCCAAGAGGGGAGGAAAGGGACCTTTTGGCTGAGGGGGCAAATACAACCAAGTGGCCCTTTTACGATCGATCGCAACATTTTTTGACAAAGCTCACTTGCTAAGGTCACACACTTTGTTTAAGTTACGCCATTTTTACGACCACTATTTCCATTTCACATTGTTGCCTGCAACATTTTTAAATGTATGATGTGCTTAAAGGAATAGCTCACTTAAAAAGTAAACTGTTCCTTTAATGTATTGATTGAAGACCAGGAGGTTAAGGAATAGAGATAGCCGAACTATATAAAGTTTGGTCCGTTTTCAAACTTTCAAACTTCAGAGAAAGTTCGAAAGTTCGATTTTGGACCCATTAAAGTGAATGATAGTTCAAAAAGTCCGAGTGATTTACAGCTAAACTAACATTGGTAACTTACTGTAAATGGCTGTGGCACCTGGGAAATGGTCTGGGGAACATGACACTATCACCAAAACTTGTTGAAACACTTCCTGAAGTCAGGGGGGCAATTGTCGGGTTTTGCACAAGCTACTTTCAGTGGTAAATTCGAGGATTATCGAACGACCGATCCTTCCTGTATTAGCGAACGGTACATTCGATGATTATCGAATGAACAAACGATCCTTCCTGTATTAGCGAAAGGTACATTCGAGGATTATTGAACAAACGATCCTTCCTGGGTTAGCGAAACGATACATTCAAGGGTTTGTTCAGCTCGAACTATATGGTTATTATATGGTTATTATATTACTGGGTTATTATATGACTAGGTTATATGGTTATTATATGACTAGGTTATTATATGTCTAGGTTATTATATGGTTATTATATGACTAGGCTATTATATGACTAGGTTATTATATGGTTATTATATTACTTGGTTATTATATGATTATTATATGATTATTATATTACTAGGTTAGCGAACGGTGCATTTGAAGGCTTGTGAAAACAAACGAAAGAACAATCCTTCCTGTATTAGCGAATGGTACATTCTATGATTATCGAACGAACGAACGATCGTGAACGGTACATTCGAGGATTATCGAATGAACGATCCTTCCTGTATTAGCGAGCGGTACATTCGATGATTATCGAACGTACGAACGATCCTTCCTGGCTTAGCGAACAGCACATTTGAGGGTTAGCCAAAATGAATGATACAGTCTAGGGTTAGCGAACGGCCTGTAAATTACATACAGCCGGGAGCCCAAAAAACAAACTAGTTTGAGCCCGAACTAGTTGGAATAGTTTGAGTTCGTCCGAACTCGGAAAGTTCGGCTCGAACTCGGCCTCGAGTACAAGTCCATTCCTATTAAGGAGCTATGCCTTACCTCCCGTTCTTCAATCAATAACTCAGGAGCCAGGGATGAAGGTAAGTATATTTACCTTTCACGTGATCCTCCCCTGCAGAACTCCAAATCCCCGACCGCTTCCTGGCTCTACTTCTCTTTAGCGTGCAATACTGGCTAATAAACTGGAGGGCTGATGACATTGGCAAAGGGTCTGAAGGGCTGACAACACTGGCTAATGAAGTGGAGGACTGACCAACACTGCTAATGAGGATGGGGCTAACTGGTAAATGAACTGAAGGAGGAGTAGTTTACTTTTCCTTGCCCATGTTAGAGCTAGAGGCGTGCGCTGTGCCTTTCAAAAATGTAACTTACTAATAGCTTCTGTGGCAGCCCAAATCTTTCATTGGAGACCAGACCTGGGGGGCATTTGCCCATCAGCCTACTGGGCCAGTCCTCCCCTGTTAGCCAATTACCGCCCGGTCTCTCTCTTACCAATAGCCTCTAAACTGCTAGAACGATCAGTCTTCTCCCATATCGCTAACGACTGTCATGCTCATAACCTATTGGATCCTTTGCAATCTGGATTCCGTCCTGCACATTCCACCGAGATGGCCCTGTGTAAGGTTATAAATGATCTGCAGGTTGCAAAGCCCAATGGTCACTTTTCTATTCTTATCCTCCTTGACCTCTCCTCTGCTTTCCACACAGTTAGTCATTCCCTCCTAATGCAGATACTTCACACTTTGCACTCTTTGGGCATTCGGAATAAAGTGGCATCCTGGTTTCTATCCCATCTCTCTGACAGAACTTACTCTGTATCTTATGCTAGCAATACCTCTTCTTCAGTTCCTCTTGGTGTGGGGGTCCACTCATCGAAGAACCAGCTCCTGTGCAGGACAACCC
The DNA here is from genome assembly GCA_019447015.1 of Hymenochirus boettgeri. Classification (NCBI taxonomy): domain Eukaryota; kingdom Metazoa; phylum Chordata; class Amphibia; order Anura; family Pipidae; genus Hymenochirus; species Hymenochirus boettgeri. Next base: position 315,419,645 of record CM033476.1, read on the forward strand.
CCCCCCCCCCCCCCTCGGACTGTTTCCTTTTATTGAATCTCCCTGTATGTTTTTTGATGATTGTTCAAAAAAAATTTTTTTTTACTATACTTACCCTTTAAATATGATTGCCACATGAATGAATGGGAACCTCAGTTGGTGTATTTACGTTGGAAGTTAAAAACAAAAACAAACTTTTTTGATTATTGATCAAAATGTATTTTTGACTATAGTTTCCCTTTAAGTATGTCTGCCACAGAAATGGAAGAGTAGGTCAGTAGGTGTGTGTACCTGTCTCAGGTTGGGGGTAAAAAAAAAAAACTAAACTTTTTTTTTAATGATTGGTCAAATTTTTTATCTTAGTTACCCTTTAAATATGGCTGCAACAGTAATGGGGGGTAGGTCAGTAGGTGTTTGTACATATGCCCTGTAGGGGTTAAAAAAAAAACCCACAAACTTTTTTGATGATTGATCACAATTATTTTTATTATTATTATTTTAGTTTAGTTACCCTTTAAGTATGGCTGCCACAGTAATGGATAAGTAAATCAGTAGGTGTGTGTACCTGGGTCTTGTTGAGTGAGTATGTATTTCTTGTGTTTACAACCATAACACTATCTTTTATTGGTCTTCATCGTTATACTGTGTTACTGCTTGTAGCACCCTATACCCACTATTCCCTTGTGATATCTTTTTGATATAGGATACATTGTAGATACAGATCAGTTACTGTTACCCACTAAGTGTACAGGGAAACAGTGCCATTCCATTGGGGACACATGAAGTTATTACATGGACTATATTGGGTTGGGATAAAAACTACATTGTAGATACAGCTCATTTACTAGGATCCAGTACATGTACAGGGAAACAATGACACTCCTTTGGGGCACATAGGGACACTTCCTGGATTGTTACAGTGTAGAGACCATCGCTAGATGTACATTAGGTGTTTCCGCTTGCAGGTTTCATCCACATTATTGAATAGGTGGCAGTGCCATTACTGAAGGTCTAGGTGTTACATTTTCCCTTATATTGTTCTAAACTAATAGTGGGAAGAAACAAATACTAATGATGATATAAGGTTCAAGCACAGATCTCTGTTTTGTCACAGAGATATAGACACCCGATAAGTGCCCCCTCCAATGTCACAGTGGGATATCTGTATGCCAAAATCAGGGTTGCTTCACCCATGAGGCAAAGTCAGCCCTTTGGCTCAGGCTGCACTCCTTCCTTTAAAAAGAGAGGCTATATAATCCAAAGGAAAGTCCAGTGCACTCAGGGCATTTGTCAGACAAAATGCATTTTACTGCTGTACATTGTGCAGGCCCTTGGTTTTGGGCCTTTGTCAAGCCATATGATTTTTCATTGTCCCTCTTACCCCAACCGCTATATTTGTTAAAGGGGCACTTTACTGGGAAAAATAAAAAACAAAAATGACTTTTCCTCATTTTAATCTATAAATAAATGTGTGTGTGTCCGTCCGATTGTCCGTTCCGCGACCGACGGTTGGTCGTGGCCGGCCTCCCCACACCAGGAGAATAAATATCTTCCGAAAATATTTTCTGGTGTGTATCCAGCCTAATATTCATCCTCACAATGCAAGCATTTCACTTTACAGCAGCCAATGTCAGATGTGTGTGTGTGTTATTTATTTAATTTTTTTATGGAGACTCATAGAACGTGGGTTGAATCATCTACCACTGATTGTTCGACCCCCAACATTGCTTCACTGTCCCATATGGGAAGTCCCCTCGCTACCCAAACGGACCGACCCCTCCCCCCTCTTATTGTGCGGAGGTTATATCTCTAAAATGTACCTTGTTGAACAAAGAGGGCTGGAGTTGGCTGTACTCAATATACTGCAACACTGTACCTGCTGTCCCTCTTAACCTCTGTACACTACAACACTGTCCCGTGCCCCTTCCATATACCAAACCACTGTACCCACTGCCCCTTACACACACACAAAAAAAAAACAGTAAGGTGATCGTTAACACCTGCCTAGTGTCCCAGCTCTTGTACAGACCCAGATCTTGTACAGACAATGTGGGTGGCTCTTAAAAGAGCCTTTGTTTTACTGGGGGGTCTGTAAGGAAACAGGAGGAGCTGCTGGATCTTTTGCTTACCAAATCACCTACTAGTAAAGTAATATAAAACTATCATATAGTATTTGATAGCAAATAATTACCAAAAAATGGGTATAAATATCCAGATGGAAGGGAGGCATTGAATATGTGGGCGAGGATAGGGGTAAGCACATGATTACAGTGCTTCAGTAATACAGAGGACATGGGATCAAGAGGACAGGTCGTGAGCGGATATGATAGAAGCAGGCGAGAGACTTCTGAATGGGTCACAGGAACAAAAGATCCAAGAATAGCTGAGGGAGGAGAGGGCAACATAATCTGAGAGTCATCCCTAGGACCAGATATCTGCTCACGGACGGACTCCACGTTATGCTGAAAGTAATGTGCATAGTCTTGGGGAGAATGCGGAGAAAGGAGAGGGGCGCAGAAGGGAGTTGAAGATGGAGAACAGGTGACGTGGGTTTAATTTGTTGTATTTTATAAGTTTCTGGTAATAGTTCTGTTTTGCCAGCAGGAGCCCAGAGCGAGACATTGCAGCATGAACTTGTAATGAGAAAGTAGCCTTTGTACGGGACTTTCTCCTAGAGGACCGGGATGAGGCGAGGTGTCAGGAGAGCTATGGATCTAGTGTTACAGACAGACGCACAAGATGGAGGGACAGGAGGAAGAAGAGTCATTAACGTGACATTTGAAGTCCACCAGAATAAGAACAGGACAGTCAGCAGAGTGGAAGAAAGTAAGTTTCAAAGTCGGAGAGGTTGTAGACGTCTGTACACCACAGCTACTCGTAGGGACAAGGGGTGCGAGAGCTGAATCGCAACCCAGAGCAGTCAATGTAACAGCCCCACGATCCCCAGTGGAATGACTTTGTTCCCCTGTACACATGGTGGGTATCTGTAATGGTTCTGTATATCTTGTATACCAACCCAGAGCAGTGCGTAAAGGGTCAGCGGATAACTGTTCTAGAACATTGACGGTAAAAAGGTTGGTGGGTACAGTGGTCTGGAATATGGAGGGTAATCGGGTCAGTGGATAACAGTGTTATAGAACATTGAGGGTTAAATGGTCGGTAGACAGAGTTATGGAATATTGAGGGTAAAGGGGTTGTGAATGCAATGTTATGGACTATTGAGGATATCTGTGGATATAGCCTCAATAGGATATCTGTGGATACAGTGTTATGGGATATTGAGGGTAAACGGGTCCCTGGACAAAATGTTGCCATATATTAAGGGTAAAAGGGTCAGTGGGTTACAGTATTGCAGTTTTGAGGTTAAACAGGTGAGTGAATCAATTCCTCCAGTATATACAGGTTAAGCAGATACATTGTAGCAGTGTATTAAATTTAAGTGGGGCAGTGGGTACATTGGGGCAGTCTATTGAAGGTAAGAGGGGCAGTGGATATGTTGTTGCGGTATATTGAGGGTAAGAGGGACAACAGATACAGTGTTGCAGTATTTTTAGAGTAAAAGGGTCAGTACATACAGTGTTGTGATATACTGTAGGTAAAAGTGTAAGGGGGTAAAGTGTTGTGGTAAATTAAGGGTAAGATGATAAGAGTATGTGTGTACAATTATACCATGATTGGGTGGCACTTTCAGGAACATGAGGGGCAAGAGGGAAGACAAGTAGGATGGAATGCTTATTTCAGTTTTAAAAAAGATGGGGTTTAAGGAAGCAGTCAGTGTGTTGTGCAGGTGGACATTGAAACCAGACATTTAGAGATTTGAACTTTCACTGTGAGTATGGGGTGGACAACCGAGGAGAATGAGGACCAACAACTGTCCCTTGGCTTTGAAAGTTTGTAGGTGAAACAAGACCTTGCAAAGGGCTGTTTCAGTTGAATGACTCGGTCAAAATCCTGATTGCAATAGGTCCAATAGGTAAAGATTATGGAGGTAATTAGTAATGCGTATAAAAATAAGATCTTCTAAGACTTTCGACACAAAAGGTTAAAGGGAGGAAGAGGTTTTTTTTTTTTTTTTGCAGAGATGCAACAGTCACAGTCCTATGATATTGGGAATAACCCAATATCGTAAGGCCATGTTGGAGAATCAGCCGGCGATCATGCATAATATGGGGCTAGTTGAATGTGCAACGGAACCATTTTAGTAAAGACCAAGTCCAGAAAGTGACTGTCAGTATGGGTGCTTGGGTTAGTCCAATGCTGGATAGAACGGTTAGTTAGATGGAGAAGAAGAGAGGGCCAGGATAGGGGTGTGTTATCAATGTGACAATTGAAGTCCCCCAAAGTTCATCCATGAGGCAAAGCCCGCCCTTTGGCTCAGGCGCACTCCTTCCTTAAAAAGAGAGGCATGCAATCCAAAAGAAAGTCCAGTGCACTCAGGGAATTTCCCAAACAGAATGCTTTTACTGGCTGAAACTGTGCAGGCCCTGGCTTTGGGCCTTTTCTAGCCTAGTGATTTACACTAGGTGAAGAAAGGCCCAAAACCAAGGGCAGATATGTTGCCTGCACAATGCAAAGGGAGAAGTCCTTATAGACACGTGCACCCTGGGACCCTTGAACACCTAAGAAAGAAGAAGCTTGTACCAGACTCTGTCACTGTGCGGAGACTTGTGTGTACAGTCACACTCACTGTATGAAACCCGTATGATGTCCACTCACACTCACTGTGGGCAGATTTGTATGTACCAGCCACTGTGGGCAAACTGTATGGGCACGTCCCTGTGCACAGACTTGTTTGTACCAGTCTCTATTTGGGGGCTGCTTGGCACATACAGTATATCACCACCATTCATGTTGCTATATTTATATTTATATCCACTTGTTGGTGTCTAAATTGGAGGGCTAACCTAACAGAGGCCTGGTGTGAACTGATTGGAGGGCTAAACCTAACAGAGTCTGTGTTGAACTGATTGGAGGGCTAACCTAACAGCGTCTGGTGAACTGATTGGAGGGCTAACCTAACAGCGTCTGGTGAACTGATTGGAGGGCTAACCTAACAGTGTCTGGTGAACTGATTGGAGGGCTAACCTAACAGTGTCTGGTGAACAGATTGGAGGGCTGACCTAACAGTGTCTGGGGAACTGACTGGAGAGCTGACCTAACAAAACCGGGTGAACATGAGAGCTGACCTAACAGTGGCGGGTGTACTGGAGGGCTGACCTAACAGTGGCTGATGGAGTGACCCCTTTACTGCCACTCCTCCCCCATTTATATACTGCAACAATGTCTGCACTGACACTTCTACTCTTAATGTGCTGCAGCAATGTATCCACTGCCCCTATTACCCTTAATCCAATGCAACAATGTATGCACTTACCCTTAATTTTCTATAGGTGCACATACACATGCAATGACGGCCCATAGGTACCTGTAATTACCCGTGCGGTGGTAATTCATATTTATGAAAATACAACCCTGGAGGTCCATACTTTAAACTGGGCCCCTAACTCGCCAAGGTCATTTTTAAGGGCCTTTTCTCCCCCTCTAACTTTGTCATTGGCACCAATGTGAACCAAGACCGCTGGGCTACTCCCAGCCCCACCCAAAAATCTGTCTACACGATGCACGTGTAGGGTCTTGGCGGCAGGTATCCTTGTCCACCTTTCGGGCGCTAAGTTCTCTCTCCCTTGTATTAGAGATGGTGCCCCCCTGGGTGCTCAAGGGATCAGCCTGCTCCATTTGTGCTAATTTTTGATCTGCCCTCCTTCCTGCTTCTCTGCCTCCCCTTTTTTTCTCTCCTTATTGTGTCGAAAGTCTTAGAACATCTTCAGGGAGATTCAATAAAAGTTCTTAACATTAAAAATGGTGCTAATTTTGCCTCAACCAATCAGACCTTATTTAACATTTGAAAGCTATTATCTGATTGGTTGGGGCAAAATAAGCACCATTTTAAACGATAAGAACTTTTATTGAATCTCCCTGGATGTCTTTACACACATTACTAATTACCTCCATACTTTTTACCTATTGCAATTAGGATTTTGACCAGGTCATTCAACTCAAACAGCCCTCTGAAATGTCTTGTTTGACCTACAAACTTTCAAAGCCAAGGGTCAGTTATTGGTCCTCATTCTCCTCGATCTATTGGCTGCCTTTGAAATGGTGGACCATTCTCTCTTGGTCTAGTCTCAATTTCTTCCTGCATGGCACACCGCTTCCTTAAACCAAATCTTTCCGAAACTGAATTCATCATTTCCTCCTACTTGTCTTCTCTCTTGTCCCTTGTCTTCCTGAACGGGCTCTCCAATCTTCTTCACAAACCCCCAACTTTGCACTGCCCCTTCCTGTATTAATACATTTTCCTTTGCTGTTTCACACCTATGACACTTTATTTATTATTATTTCTAATTATTATGTTATTTATCTGTTTCATTGCTTGCACTTATCACCTTGTTTGTACACTGTCAGGGTGATGCACCTAGGGGCACACCGCTTATGTGTTGGAGTTTAAGTCACACTACCCAATGTTATATCGGTTAGCGTGACTTAAACGCCGTCCTTGCAGTGGCTGCATGGCTAATGTGAAAGTTAAAAGCGCAGCCGCCACAAGCGGCATTCTATTGCGGCACTTAAAATGCCAGCTAATAGTTGGCGTTAAAAGTGCTGCAATAGAAAAATGGCAGATGGCGATGCTCCCTGCGCCACTATCGGCATATAACATTGCCGGCCTGTTTGCCCCGGGCCGCCGATAATGGCTCTCGGTGCATCGCCTTGTGTGTATTTTATCATGTACAGCCCTGTGTAACAAGGAGCCACTTGTAACACGGGGCTGTACATTATAAAATACACACGGGGCGAGCACCGAGATCCATTTTCGGCAACCAACCCAGTGCAAACAGCCCGGCGATGTTATAATTGTACACACATACTCTAACCATCTTACACTTAATATACCACAACACTGTATCCACTTACCCTTTTACCTACAGTATATCACAACATGGTATGTACTGACCCTTTTCTCTTAAAATACTGCAACACTGTATTAGTTTTGTCCCTATTACCCACAATATACCGCAACAATGTATCCACTGCCCCACTCAACTTCAATACACTGCTACAATGTATCCCCTTCCCCAATTTAAACTTTATTTACTGGCGGAATCTATGCACTCAGCCCTATAATCTCAATATACTGCAGTACTGTAATGCACTGACCTTTTTACCCCTAATATGCTGTAACACTGTGTCTACAGACCGTTAACACTCAATGTATCCACCATCCCTCGACATCCCATAACACTGTACCCACGGACCCTTAAAGCCTAAGTGTTCCTTACTCAGTATCTACAGACCCTTTAACCCTCAATATTCCATAACACTGCATCCACCGACCCTTTAAGCCTAAGTGTTCCTTACCCTCTTATCTACGGACCCTTTAACCCTCAATATTCCATAACGCTGCATCCACCGACCCTTTTACCCTAAATGTTCCATAACTCTGCTATCCACTGACCCTTTAGCCCTCAATATTCCATAACACTGCATCCACGGACCCTTTAAGCCTAAGTGTTCCTTACTCAGTATCTACAGACCCTTTAACCCTCAATATTCCATAACACTGCATCCACTGACCCAGAATCCAGAGTCCTCCAGGAGGACAGGGAAGGGGTAGAAACCTTTTCAAACACAGGAAGGCTCCTACTCTTCAGTTTCCTGGACTTTGAATAGGAGAACTATAAGGAGCAGAGAAGAAAGGTACGGATTTTTTTTACACTACACAGTGAGGCCTAAAGTGGGTTAAATTTTAGCTTTGGGTGGACATGCTCTTTAACGAGTTCTTAAAGGGCAACAATGAATAAAAAAAACATAATGTTCTAAAGTCTCTTTCTCAGGGAGAGGTAAAATCCTATTCCAACCTCTTACCTGGGTGGCCACCCATACTATGTATTGTATACTTACTGTCTGGAACCCACACTGCGTGTTGTGTACTTACTGTCTGGAACCCACACTGCGTGTTGTGGTACTTACTGTCTGGAACCCACACTGCGTGTTGTGTACTTACTGTCTGGAACCCACACTGCGTGTTGTGTACTTACTGTCTGGAACCCACACTGCTGTGTTTGTTACTTACTGTCTGGAACCCCACTCCGTGTTGTGTACTTACTGTCTGGAACCCCACACTACATATTGTATACTTACTGTCTGAACCCCCACTACATTGTTTACTTACTGTCTGGAACCCACACTACGTATGTGTATACTTACTGTCTGGAACCCACACTGCGTGTTGTGTACTTACTGTCTGGAACCCACACTACATATTGTATACTTACTGTCTGGAACCCACACTACGTATTGTATACTTACTGTCTGGAACCCACACTGCGTGTTGTGTACTTAGTGTCTGGAACCCACACTGTGTGTTGTGTAATTACTGTCTGGAACCCACACTGCGTGTTGTGTACTTACTGTCTGGACCCACACTGCGTGTTGTGTACTACTGTCTGAACCCACATGCGTGTTGTGTAACTCGTCTGGAACCCACACTACGTATTGTATACTTACTGTCTGGAACCCACACTGCTGTTTGTGTACTTACTGTCTGAACCCACACTGGCGTGTTGTGTACTTACTGTCTGGAACCCACACTACATATTGTATACTTACTGTCTGGAACCCACACTACATATTGTATACTTGCTGTCTGGAACCCACACTACGTATTGTATACTTACTGTCTGGAACCCACCACTGCGTGTTGTGTACTTACTTTTTTCCAAAAGAGTTTTACTTAGGGGCATATTTATAAACAATCGCTATTTTCGCCATTTCGCTATTGCAGGACATCACAATGACAAATAGCGCAATTTTTTCGCCTTATTTATAAATGCTTGTTTTTGCTTTCTGGAAAAGTATCCGAAAAGTATCGCTGCAGCGATGGTGACGATAGTGTTTTGCCTTTGTTCATTGCGTTAAGTGTGGTATCACTGCGAAAAGAGAGATTGCTCTCTAGTGTAATTTCAGAGCTATTTTGTCATTTTTTTATTTAAAGCCATTTATAAATAGGGGAAATTTCGCCTTTTTGCCCCCATTTCTCCCTTTTGTTGCAATTTTTACAGTTTTGCCAGAATTCTTACCAAACATCATTATTTACTGGAATGTTCCATACACTGACTATTTCTTACACAGCACTATGGTATGTTCCCATATTAATGGAACAGTTTGATAATTAGCTGCAGTTTGCTAATTTGAATTTGAAAATAAGCAATACTAAAAAATTCACCTGGGTGAGTTTTACACTATTTATCATATCCTATTAATAAATAGAGACAATTCACCTCTGTGAGTTTTACACTATTTATCATATCCTAATAATAAAATAGAGAAATTCACCTGGTGATTTTTACACTATTTTCTCATATCCTATTAATAAATAGAGAAAATTCCCCCTGGGTGAGTTCTACACTATTTTCATATCCTATTAAAAATAGAGAAATTCACCTGGTGAGTTTTACCTATTTATCGTATCCTATTAATAAAATAGAAAAATTCGCCTGGGTGAGTTTTACACTAATTATCGTATCCTATTAATAAATAGAGACATTTGCCTGGTGAGTTTTACACTATTTATCATATTCTATTAATAAATAGAGAAAATTCACCTGGGTGAGTTTTAAACTATTTATCATATCCTATTAATAAATCGAAAAATTCACCTGTGTGAGTTTTACACTATTATCATATCCTATTAATAAAATAGAGAAAATTCCCTGGGTAGTTGTACCTATTTATCATATCCTATTAATAAAATAGAGAAAATTCCCCTGGGTAGTTTTCAACTATTTATCATATCCTATATAAAATAGAGAAAATTCACCTAGGTGAGTTTTTACACTATTTATCATTCCTATTAATAAAATAGAGACATTTGCCTGGTGAGTTTACACTATTACTCATATCCTATTTAAAATGAGAAAATTCCCTGGGTGAGTTTTAACACTATTTACATATCCTATTAATAAAATAGAGAAAATTCACCTGGGTGAGTTTTAACTATGTATGCGGAGTGGGTCCTGCGGGTGTTAATGATAGAGAAATGCGAAAATTCAAGAATTCACTGTGGTGTAGTCAGTCCACCTCGTATTGGGTCAATCATAAGTCCGTAAAGATTAGTAAAATACGAGTAAATTTCCCCTGGTGATTGTGGGGAATAAACAAAAACACCCAAACAGACAAACAAAAAACGTACCTCATCGTCCAAAAGTGTCCCTCCCAACAACACCGACACCATGCCTCACCCGTCTCCCCCCCAGTGTGTAACGTGTCCATTAAAACATTTACGCAAGCATCAAATCCGAGACGTAATGTGCATTTTAAAACCTTCATACGCGAGCCATCGAATCCCAGCGAAGTGTTATATAAAATGTTACATGAGTATCTAAGCGCCGAGCATCGCATCGAATCTGCGAAGAACGTGTCCATTAAACCTATATGCGAGCATCGAATCCGGAGTAAAATAAAAATGTCCTGGTATATAGGGGTGAGCATCGAACCGCAAGTAAAAAAAGTCCTGGTATCTAGACGCGAGAATCGAATCCGCAAGTAGTTAAAATGGCCATGGGGATATCTAGGCGCGGAGCATTCAAATCCGCAAGTAAAATGTCATGGTATCTAGGAGCGACTTCGAATCCGCAAGGTAGAAAGTGTCCATGGTATCTGGCCGCGAGCATCGAATCGCGAGGAAGGAAAGTGTCCATTAAAACCCTATAGTGGAAGAATTGAATCCTGAGTAAGTGTCCATGGTATGTAGGCGCGAGCATTGAATCCACGAGTAAAAGTAGTGGGTAAGGTTCATTAAAACCTATACGCGAGCATTCAAATACGGCGGTCAAAGGTCCGTTAAAAACCTATACGCGAGCACGAATCCACAAGTAAAATAAAATGTACATGAACTCATTATGTCAAAAATAACAATTTGTTAGTTCTAGGTCGGTGGTAGGGTGATCTAAGAGTAAGGAGAGTATGGAGAAGGACTATTATGGGGAAAACAGACCATTAATGCGAAGTGGGAAGAATATTATAGGTATAGGATGCTCTGAATTAATAGGTGTAAGAGTGGAAGGGAGATTTATGAGAGATCGTTCAAGGTCAAAAAAATAGATTCACTGTGAGTAAACTAGGACGAGCACCAGTACAGGAAAAGGGTGGATGTGGAATTGGTATTTGGTGACCTTGTTAGCTGTCCCAACACCAACTTTAATCTTATGTTGACATCTACTGTGACATTGTCACCCTGGCCTACACCACTTAACAATCTAATGTTGACATCTAATGTTACTATGTTACCTGTCCTACACCACTTCACCAATCTAATGTGAATTACTGTTAACATGTGACACTGTCCTACACCACTTAACCAATCTAATGTTGACATCTAGTACTATGGTAAACCCTTCTGTCCTACACCATTAACCATTAAAAAGTTGACATTAATGTACCTTGTTATCTGTCCTACACCACTGTACCAACTATTTGACAATCTACTGTTACAGGTGACCCTGTCCTACACGGCTAACCCATCTAAAAGGTATGACATCACTGTTACCTTGGTCCTTATTTGCCAACTAACCCATCTAATTTTGAATCACCTTTACCTTGTGGGCCTATCACAGTAACCACACACTAATGTTGAATCCCGTACCTTGTTAATCTGTCCTTCACCACTTAAACTATCTAATGTGACAGGGTACCTTGTTACTCTGTACTTCACCATTACCAATCTAAGTGAACCCTGTTACTTGTTACGCAGTGATGTAGTTGTTAATCTCTCTTTTTCTTAGGCAGCCACTCTTCAATGCAGTCGTACGTAACTGTGTATCAGAGGGCCTATAACAGGTCTACCTGAGTTTCTGGAACTGGGTTATGTAGACGGTGTCGTTTGACAGTAGGAAGGTTACAACCGCACCAATAAACACACTTGTCAGTATTTTTGCACCATCGGCTGAGACATTTTGACACCAGAATGGTGGGACCAAACAGCACACTAGTGAAAAGGAGCCGAACACAGAAGATGGCGTTTTAATGAGGATTTTTATTAAAGACAGAAGGTGGAGGGAAAATACAAGACAACATCCTGGATTCTATCCCTCCTTGCCCACCAGGGTAAAGGAAGTGTAGTTTGTATATTCTTCACTGTTTAACTGTGGGTCTCCTCTCAGGACAAGGAAGACTGTGAATGGAATATATAAATAATTGTGACCATTATGTATATTGTCAGTCTTCTATAAGAAAAAAAAATCACTACCCTTTAGCAAACCACGTGCTACTAAAAGACCTGCACATTACAAGATTCTGGGTGGAGTTAGATTTGAAAGGGATTGTATAGATTTGTGGTATCTATGTATAAAGTGCATATGGGTTGCGAGTAAGGAGATGAATACCTATTTCCCATGAATACATTAAAGAAATAAAGTGTTAAGCATGATGTTAAAGGAGGGGTGTGTGTATCTTTGCTATTTAGCATCAGTTTTGCTTCTTTTTTAAAAAATTCCCAGATAGTCAGCGTAAATATCACTCAATAATTGAATCAATCTAACAAACTGGAACCTAATTTAACTGGATTATGACGAAAGATCTCTATGACTTCCCCAAATGATGTCTATACGAATCATGGCTAGATTCAGCATGAGGTTAGGTAGGGTCCCCTTATTAAAATGGAAAATGAACTGAATATTGGAATCCAAAGTTATTATTACATGATTTGTTATGTGTCTCTGTAGGCAATGGACGTGAGGTCCTGTGTACAGCGAAGTATACCTGTGAAAATTGCATCAAGAATGGAAGCTCTACGGATGGGTATCAAGAAATTGATTTCAATGGCAAGGGAAATTAAAACTTCGATTAACAGGAAGGCTTGTTTTGTGCGGTTGATCAACAACCGAGGCTCAGCTGGTTGACTCAGCAAGGGAAACCAAACAAAAAGATGATCATAGCTGAAAAGAGACATATGGAATTCTTCAGGAAAATATTGCATTTAGAGACTGGAAAAATTCCCTCCGTTCCTGTTACCACCGATGTAGAAAGAAAAAGGTGGGTGGGATATGGACGATTTCAAGTGTCATGTTCCTTCTTAGTCTCTAGGGATCTGGCCCTGATTATGGAGATTAGCTTTAGTCATGTTCTACTCTAGTCTATGTGGCCTGGATTATTGTAGATTTACATTAGTCTGTTCTTCTATAGCTAGGGATCTGAGTATGGAGATTTGCGCTTATTCATGTTCTGTCTAGTCTTAGGGATCTGGACTAGGGGATTAGCCTTAGTCCCAATGTTCCGGCTCTAGTCTAGTTATCTAGATTATGGGATTAACCTTAAGTCATATTCTCTCTAGCTCTTAGTAATTTATGGAGCACATTAACAAGCTAAAAAAAGCGTCTTACCCATTAGACTTCTGACTGGAGGCATCAATCAGTTAATACGGGGAATATAAATGTTAACTCATATTCTGTAGAACAAAATATACAGGAAAGTTCCACCAAAAACAATTAGTCTTGATTAATTACATACAAAATCTCATTATATAATAAAAATAGAAATACATAAAGAAGACTCATAAAGCATTCTAAAAACCACCTCCATTGACAATGCAAGGAAAAACTGGGCGTCCCCAGGATAAAAAGAGTAGTGGGTAAGCAGAGAAGGTAAGTATAGAATAAGCAGCCAACGTGTTCACAGATGCCTATCCGTGCAAACCCTCTTCCTCCTGGGCTCGGCGTAAGCACCTTAAGATTCTCGTTGGGCAGTAGTCTAAAGTATTCATGCTCAACCAAACATATTCGAGCGGAGCACGCATAAGTCGAAGCCCAGTGGCAAGACGCTACGAAGAACAAACAAAGATGCATAAACATGGTATTTCAAGCGGTAAGTTAAGTCATTGACCTGCAATAGTTGACATACCGCTCCTATGGTATATCTGAGAAAGTTCCTCCATCTGCTAAAACACGGCTGGCGCCGTAACACGGGCCTATGTTGTTTCGGACAGTCCCGCCTACTTCTTCTGGGTCTTACTTGTAGGGTCCTAGTTAGTAATATGGATTATGGAGATTATCATGAGTCCGGGTTTCTGTAGTTAGGACTATGATTATGGCGATGTACCTTAGACATGTTCTTTGGCGTAGTCTAGGAATATGGATTTGGCGATGAAATTTAGACCAGGTTTCGTCTCTAGTCTAGGGAATGGATATGGAGATTAAAACCTTAGGACATGTCTTCTCTAGTCTAGGAGGTCTGTGCTTTATGAGTTTTACTTTAGACATATTCTTCTCGGTCGTAGCTGATCGGATTGTTTACTGTTGTACGTAGATTGGAGAGTTACCTTCTAGCAATACCCTGTTCTTTCTCTTAGTCAGCGTCCGAGGTGCGTTCTAGGAGAAATGATGAGATTACGTCTAAGATTAATGGCCATGTTTTACCAATAAGAAATAAAACAATTCTCAATTATATCAATTATATTCAATTCTATTTACTTACAATCAGATATGTATCGTTACTCTGTGTAAGGATAGAGATAAGCACAATGGAGTGCCTTGACCACCACAAATAATATTTTTGGATTACCTTAATATCTAGTTTTGGTCCAAGTGATTGCGGGACGATGCTGATGTGGTTTTCTTTTATGTCAAAAAGGGACTTTGTGCCAGCCAGGTATAATTATAGGCCTGTCAGTTTGCCATATGGGGTGGCGCAATATGATTGCCATTATAAAAGGGGAGTCATAACGTAGTCTTGGGGGGGGGGGGGCACGTGGATTCGGTGTGATTTTTATTTATGTTTTTCAAAGCCGTCCTGAATAGGGAATCTACAACCACTAGATAGTTTAATGTAAGCTAAGAAAGAGTGGGTACTTGGTTGACAACTGCTAACTTGGGTTGACAATGGCTATTCTCTAGTATGACCCAAGTTGTAGTGGGATTCCTCAGGGTTCTGTCCAGGTAAGTAGCTTAACCACAAAAATGGTTGTTCACTGTGAGGGCAGTAATGTTGTTGGAATGTTCAACCTGATAATGTAGGGATTATATATATAGGAATCTTAAGTTTTTTGCAGGCAAAGATCTGGGTATAGCTTAGTTGATTGATCTCTAATTTTTTATTTTGGTTTATTCCAAGAACTTATATAACATTCTGAGTTGCTCACCAAAAGTCTCAGGTGGAGCGTAAAGTACACACCAAAAATTGAATATCCGTGTCTAAGAATATATGGAAATCCTCTGAGCTCTGGTATTTACCTTATCTGATTAACAATTTTCTTATTCTAGCAGTGGCCCTAATGTTGAAGTTCAAGCTCCCCAAACAGACAGAGACCTTCAAACTTTGCTGCCTCGTTGTATGGGTTTACCCCCCGAAATGTGGAGGTTTGAAGGATAGAAGAATGGGGAGATGAGGTGTACTCAGATGATTTATCACCACAGATCCTGCCAAACCCTGACGGCCGGCACCTTCCAGATCAGGGTCAGTGTGGCGGTGACACAGAAAGGGTGACCATTACTACTGCATGTCTTGTGTAGCACCTCATTTACCCCCGACAGTTGTCCCACTAACAATAGATGTGAACAAGGATAGATCTTTCCGTGAGTATTTTAGGTTGGATCTTGGTGGAACGATATTAAAGGCAACTAGACGTGCCTTCAATGCATTTTTTTAAAAATGAATTTGACTTACTCAAAGAGTGTTAACAGGACTATGAATGCCGTCCCCTTTACATTTTTTTTGTGATTCGAGCCTCTCTCTGCCTCAAATTACCCACACTGTGAACCTTCTTGTGTTGGGTGCTGTTTTTGTAACAATTCTGTCTGCACCTGTAAACTGGCACTTAAGCTAGCATTGTCAGATTTGGCAAACTACACTCACTGTACTTACCTCCGTCGATTAGCTTGATTATTCTGTAGGATGTATTCTAGCAACCAAACAGTTCCAAGTTTATTTCTGACTGGCAGAGGAGGGAGTTTGAGAGAGGTATTTTTTGTAATGTTCTGTAACAGACATTTCCCACGAGGCCAAGACAGTGATATGTAATGATGGCCCTGGGCCGTCTAGGAGGTGGGCTGGTAGCACTCATACTTGATGTGTGATATCTAGGGAGGGAAGCGGTCGTCAATGAGAGTAGTTATTCAGCGGTTGGAAGGTTGTGTGACCTGTAATGGGGGAGATGTTTCTTTTGGGTATTGTCCTTTAATTATAAATTATCCATTCGTACTGCAGTCTTTTCATAATGACTATGTCTGTATTGGGGTATTAATCCACACTCTTGATACTGTGATGCACACATTCTAACCTAATTTAATAGTATTGGTAACGTCTTCATTCACTCCTGCATGAGAAAGCCAACCCAACACGACCAGAAACAGGTCGACACCATCATTGCTCTGTTTTAACTGTACATCTCTCCGCCATTTGCTGCCTATCTCTAGTGTTCAAGCTTGAAGGAGAGTCACAGGTACAAGATACCCTAAAGGCACAAGTTACTATCGTACAATACTTTACATACAAAACTGATTATTCAGGGAGATTGATGACTTAAAATGATTGTATCAATTAAACTTTGTGATTTTTAACAATAGAGTCATCTCTTGTTTTCTCCAATTTGTATTTGACACATATTGCAAATCTGTCCCTAGTCTGCGAAAAGAGCTTCCAGGACATGCTCAGTATTGTTTTCGTGGTAGACAGTGGAGCGGTACAATGAACTACTCGGGCGTTATCTCCTGTTACTAGGTCGTGTGTGGAAAAACCACTCTACCCAGCCCCTGTCAGCCAATGAGAGTACAGGCTAGATCTTCTAACTAAACGCCGTTTCATTTTGAATTACAGTAACACCCCTGTCAGTCAATATGTGATACTCTAGGACATTTCTATTGTTCAAGTTGCCTCCGTGATTGAGATTTGATACTAACCTCTTGATAGTTGACTATTCCAGTATAAATGGCCTGAAATCTGATTTGTTTTCTATATCACATCAGCTACAGTTATAACATTTCTGAGACAGTCTTCCGCAGACGAAGGTAATCCAAAAAGGAGTTAATTCAGACCACGGACCCACAGTTTCCACCCAGCGTTTGATTTCTCTCTGAGAGAGGAAATTGGGCATGGAACTCAAGTGTATACCCACAAGGCAACTGGAGAAAATTGAGCGATTCAACCAAAAGTTGAAAGCGAAAGAAGCACTACAGACAAACAAATCTTACAGGGAAACATGGAAAGTATTACAAACAGTTCACACATAATTACAGAGCAACGTTGCCATGCAACAACCCAAGCATCTCCAGGCCTGAATTATTACATGGCAGACAGATACACCGCTAGCAGGGTAATTCAAAAAGTATTATCATTGAAATGATGCTTAATTTTGCCTCAACCAATCAGATGTTAGCTTTCAAATGTTAAAATAAGTTTGATTGTTGGTGCAAAATTTTAGCACCATTTTAACTATAAGGAATTTATACTCTCCCTGTAAGTACATGTTGCAGACATCAAGCTTCCAAAATATTGTGCCTACAAAGTCATTAAGGGCTGACGTTGTCAAACCATCAACCAAACCAAATACAAGGCTTATTACGGACAGTAAACGTCGGTGCAAGGAGAATTGCACTTCCGCCTGGATCTTTAGTCAGAATTTAGGAAACCAGGACTATGAAACAAGGCAATGTAAAAATTACTTGCCATGGAAGCGAGAGTCAGTGAGGACCATACACATATGAACGTCTGATGGACGCATTATGGATGAAGGCGCCTGCGCTGCTAGATAGGACTTTGGGGAAGCTCCATTGTGAAGGACATTATCTACCCCTGATGCCAACTGCAATAGGGCCGAGGAAAGTGAAAACCTATAAGGCGGACTGAGAGGAATCAGAAAACACCCTACATGGACCCCAGGACTATGTCATGTGAAAGAATGTTATAGTATTGCTTTAAAGACATTGTTGGTTGTTAATTTAATTTCCCATATTGCTTTCCTACTATAGGGGAATATGTGGGTTATAAAGATGCCAGTAGATGGCCACTGTGCACATCGCCACACTGTATACGCTAGTGCTTTCTATACAGTAACGAACAGAGTTTATGGTACAGTTGTATAAGGCTCTGGCATTGAACCTGCTTAATAAAGGGGACTGTTATAATCTGCCTATTCTCAGACTCAATACACAACAATTAATATATAAATTTTTAGTCAGGTTTACATTGATTAACAACATGATATTATTATATATGGTTGCAGGGGGGAAAGGTAATGTGTAAAATCAATTCGCCTTGCTTTTTAACTGATCCTTAACTATAAATAGATAAACAGCTCAGGTGACAGAATCAAAAAGTCAGACAAATTGGTTACATCGGTGAGATTAATATGGAGATCCATTCTGATTGGTTATCATCTCCATAGGACTGCAAGCTAAGATACATGGCCATGCCCACTTTAGGGGAATGGTGTCTCCTAAGACATGAAAAATAGAGAACTGCATTCCCCTTTAATTTGCAATAATATTCAAAATGTGGGACAATGATGGCCATTTAAAGGGAAACTAAAGTCTCACATAATCGTGCCCATAGACAGAAGCACATCACAAAACTTACAACAATCGGGTCTCACTCTCCCTTTGTGGGATGCTGGTGATTTATAAAACGACTGTGGGTACTAGGGGTCAGCAGTACAATTCATAGTGAAAGCTGCAGCCTGGCTTTCTAGAAGAGCTGAAAGCCAATCTGTACGCTAAAGATCATTCCTCACTCTGGACACAGAACACTTGTGCAATTTTTGTGTAATCATATTAAATGCTCCAGTCACAAACAATAATAAATCCTTTGATATTCATACCAAAACGAAAAAATATTGTTGCAATTTCTTTCTTAGCTAGCATGTGTTTTAAAGAACAATAATGTTAACATTTTAGGTAAAAAATAAAAGTTTGGGGAATCGAACCTTCAGCTCATGTACTCTGTCTGTTAAAAGGAGAGCTTTCTACAGTACCTGTATCCCAATAGAGGGATACTAGGTGACCAACAAGTACATGGAGAATCTTATTTATACTTTAGCAGATGAGCCACCACAACACATGCAAAAAATCAGATACATATAAAAAATTGTCAGCAAAATCATATGGCTATTTGTATTGCCCACAGGAATGCAGTAGCAATTCAAACATTGTCCTAAGTAGAGTAAAAAAGTTTATTCCAAAAAACCCAATTCCACATTGTTTACATTGAAATGGATAATGGTAATTTACCTGTGTTTGGGTAGTTCGACCCAATGTGAAGATTACAGAATTCAGTATCAGATGGAGGCCCTCAGACTTTGGCATGCCTGGGTACGGGTTTTACCCCTGAGATGTGGAGGTAATGGGTAAAGGAATGGGAGAGATGAGGTTTACTAGAGAACAACCACAGAATCATGCCAAAATCCGAACGGCACCTTCCAGACAGGTCAGTGTGGAGAGGACACCGAAGGAGGGCGACGATACACCTGCCATGTGGAACACAGCAGTCTGGAAATGTGCTGGTGGGTGCATGATTGGTCCCAATTAGCTTTTGTTAACTATCCCGAATAAAGCTATCACAGGAATCCTAATATGTCTATATGTTTCTACTTATTATGCGTAAAAAAAAAAAATCGAGACTTATAATTATAAAAGGATAATTAATTATACTTTACTATATTAGCCATGTGTTTGCATACCTCCCAACTTTCAGAAGTGGGACTGGGACAGGGGTGAACCTAACGATGATGTGAATGGTTCTGCCCAAAAATGCCAAGCATGGCCACAAACATCACAGCCCCACCCCCAGATGCCCTGCCCTCACAGAAACTTAAAAGTATTCCCGGACCCCCGCGGACGTTAAACTGGGTCTGTGCCAGAGTACGGTTGGGTGGGAAGTTATTGTGGTATCTGCATCATAACACCTCCACCACATTTGGAAAGCCCCAAGAGGGACAATTGAAAGGAGTGCGGGCTGTGCACATTTTTTTGACCACGTCGCACTTTTAAACACACACACACCCGACTTTTGAGACCACGACCTAATCTACTGCCATTTAACATTGTTGAGCTGACTACACTGGCTATGAATCTGAAAGTGCTGATAACAATGGGTTAATGACTGAAAGGCTTGATAACCACTGGGTAATGAACTGAAAGGCTTGATAACCACGGGTTAATGAAACTGAAAGGCTTGATATAACACTGGGTAATGAACTGAAAGGCTTGATAACGGGTAATCGAACTGGAATGGCTTGATAAGCTGGGAAATGAACTGGAGGTTGATAGCGCTGGGAAATAACTGGAGGGCTTGATAATGCTGGGAAATGAAACGTGGAGGGCTTGATGATGATGCTGGGAAAATGAACGTGGAGGGCTTGTAACGTCTGTAATTAACCAGGGAGCTTGATAACACTGGGAATAAATGAGGGCTGATAACATGGTAATAAATGAACTGGGGGGGCTTGTAACGCTGGGAGATGAACTGGGGGCTTAATAACGCTGGGAAAGAATGGTGGCTTTGATAATGCGGGATGGACAATGAACGTGGGGCTTGATAACGCTGGGAAATTAACTTGGGGGGCTTGATAACGATGGGAAATGAACTGGGGGCCTTAAACCAAATCTTTCCAAAACTTAATTCATCATTTCTTCCTACTTGTCTTGTACCCATGTTTATATCGGTTAGCGTGACTTAAACGCCGTCCTGCAGTGGTGCATGGACTAATGTGAAAGTTAAAAGCGCACCGCCACAAGTGGCATTCTATTGCGGCACTTAAAATGCCAGCTAATAGTGTGTCGTTAAATGTCTGCAATAGAAAAATGGACAGATGGCGATGCTCCCGGGCCATATAACTTGCCGGCCTTTGCCCCGGGCCGACGGATAAGGTCTCGGTGCATCGCCTGTGTGATTTTATCATTGTACAGATCCTTGTGTAACAGAGGCCACTTGTAACACGGGGCATTGTCATTCATAAAATACACACGGGGCGGCAACCGAGATCCATTTTCGGCAACACAACCAGTGCAAACAGCCCCGTCGATGTTGTTTTATAATTGTACAACATACTCTAACCATCTTACCCTTCAATATACCACAACACTGTATCCACTACCACCCTTTATACACGTATATCAAACACGGTATTAGTACTGACCCTTACTCTTAAAATACTGCAACACGTAATCGCTTTTTGTCCCTCTTACCCACAATATACCGCCAACAATTTATCCACTGCCCCGCTCAACTCAAACACTGCACAATGTACCCCTTCCCCAATTTAAACTTTATTTACTGGCTGGGAATCTATGTCATCAGCCCTATAATCTCAATATACTGCAGTACGTTAACCCACTGTCCTTTTACCCTATATGGTGTAACACTGTGTCTATGGACCGTTAACACTCAATCAGGGCGATGCACCGAGCGCCGCTATCGGCAACCGGTGCAAAACACAGCCCAGCGATGTTATATGCCGATAGCGGCGCTCGGAACATCGTACTTGGCGGCTGTTCATTGTGGCACTGCCGCAATTTTTTTAAAATGCCAATTTCGCTATAACACCCTTGTGACGGCTGCGCTGTTAACTTTCGAGTAGCCACGCAGCCGCCCGCAAGGAAGGAGTTAAAGTCACGCTAATTGATATAACATTGGTTAGCGCAACTTTAACTCCAAATCAGAGCGATGCGCCCGTTGGTGCTCGCCCTGAATGTATCCACCATCCCTCAATATCCCATAACATGTACCGACGGACCCTGTTAAGCCTAAGTGTTCCTTACTCGTATCTACAGACCCTTTAAACCTCAATATTCCATAACACTGCATACACCGACCCTTTTACCTAATGTTCCATAACTCTGTTTATCCACTGACCCTTAACTCAATATCCTCCCTAATATTTAGGGTAAAATAACTCAATAGTCCCTTTAGTGGTGCAACACTTTATACTGACCGTTTTTACCCACAAACACCGAAACTCTGACCCTTCGCCCATCATATACTGAAACGCCGTCTCCACTCGCCCCTCCATTCCCAGCTACAATATGCACTGACATTTTACCCCCCGGAACAGTCATTCCCCCCATTTAATTCTAATAAAACCCGGCTCAGATATCATGAAATCACAGCTTTAAATGTTATATGTGGGTGGCCCTTAAAAGGACCTTTGGTGTGTCAGTAGATGAGTAACGAAACGGTTCTTAACATCCGAATCCGTAGAGGGTGCGGCCCTGGCGTTTCAAAGCGTACACCACATCCATGGCCGTAACGGTCTTTCTCTTGGCATGTTCGGTGTAAGTGACGGCGTCCGGATGACATTCTCAAGAAAACCTTCAGGATCCGCGCAGTCTCTTCGTAAATGAGACCAGAAATACGCTTCACCTACGTTACGTTGATGGTTGCTGCAGATTAAGTTGCCCGCTAACGATCTGATTGGCTGAAAATGTTACTGCCCGCTTGTACACAAATATGTGGACCTTTTTTTTTTATTATATATTATTAACAACTTCACACGTGGTTATAGATAAAATGTACCAGGACCGGTGTTAAGGGGTAGACAGTGAGGGCTTAAGCTCTCTGGAGGAAGATGTGGGTGGCTCTTTAAAGAGCCTTTGGTTGTGTGACTGGGGCCCGGACCACATTACTTCTTCTTAGGGCCACCTTCTTGGCTTTGGTCGCTTTGGGCTTGGCTGCCTTGGCCTTTGCTGGGCTCTTGGCAGCCTTGGGTTCACGCTCTTTCTCGCCGGCTCTTGACCGCTTTCTTGGGTTTGGCTGTTTGGTCTTTTTAGGGCTCTTGCTGCAGCGGCCTTTGCCGGTTTCTCACCTCTTGGGGCTCTTGGCTGCCGCGGGAACCTTCTTGGGCTTTTAGGGACTTGGCCGGTGCCTTCTTGTGCTGGTTTTCTTGGGTTTTGCCGGTGCCTTCTTCTTGGCCGCCGCCTTTCTGCGTCTCCAGATGCTTTTTGTTCAGCTGAAGGACCCTGAGGCTCCGATCCCTTTACTAAACCCAGGGTCCCTTGGTGACCAAGCCCCTCACTGCCACCTTGAGGGGCTGTTCTGTCCACGTCGTAACCGGAGCGCCCAGGGCTCTTCTTAACCGCGGCAGGGACATCCCACTGCGCTCCTTTGAGGTGTTCACGGCTTTGACGATAGCTCGGACACACGGGCCCGATGCCTTCTTCGTTGCGTCTCCCGCTGCTTTTCGGCGCCTGCGCATCTTACTTCTTGGCAGCAGGTTCAGCCGGTTGCAGGAGCGGGGGTGGTCTCAGTGGTTTCAGCCATTTTGCTAGCGATTCGCTATCTGGCAAGTAAACAATTGTCATCAGGTGCCAATTCCAGTCCGCCTATATGTGGCTTTGATTGTGCTGCGATTGGCCAGTGGCAGCATGAAACTGACTTTCCCATTGGTTCGGTTAGCCCCGCGTTTCCCTTCCTCGTACCTTTTCAGCGTCTGGGACTTTGTGTTTCCTGGGGGCAGAATCGGGGGTTTTCACGTAATCCAACGAGAGTCCCCCCCAAGTTCGTAGCTGACAGTGTCCCGCAAGTAACTTACTGGCCCTGTTCGAGCTTTCTTCGACGTTTGGTCCAGTGATGGACCAGAGCATCGCCTATGTCACCGGGAGCTGCTGCTGGGAAACCCTGGCGTTGGTCCCTTCTTCCATTAAGCAAGATTGTTTTTACACTTAAAAGGGAAAATCTTCCCCTTGCCGTCTCACAGCCGAGAAACTAGAGACCCTCGGGGGCAATAGGGTCAGGTCAGAGGGACAGGTGAAGGATCTAGAGGGTATTTATGGGGGGGGGGGGTTGATCCCGGCTGGTAGACAGTACAGTGGAGGCTTCTTTGCTATGCTGCACCAGTCAGGGCAGTGTTACATTGACTGCTCTGGGTTGGGATACAAGATACAGAACCATGACAGATAACCCACCATGTGTACAGGGGAACAAAGTCATTCCACTGGGGGACGTGGGGCTGTTACATTGACTGCCTGGGTTGGGATTTAGTTCTCACACCCTTGTCCCTACGAGTAGCTGTGGTGTACAGACGTCTACAACCTCTCCGACTTTGAACACTGGGCTTTTACTTTCTTCCTCTCTGCTGATGTCCTGTTCTTATTCTGGTGACTTCAACTGTCACATTAATGACTCTTCTTCCTCTGTCCTCCATCTTGTGTCTGTCCGTAACACTAGTTCATAGATCTCCGTTCTCCATCTCAAACTCCCTTCTGCGCCCTCTCCTTTCTCCGCACTCTCCCCAGGAATGGCGTTACTTTCAGCATAAAAGTGGAGTCCGTCCGTGAGCAGAGATCTGGTTCCTGGGGATGACTCAGATTATGTTTGCTTCTCCTCCCTAGCCATTCTTGGATCTTTGCTCCTGTGACCATTTAGAAGTCTTCGCCTGCTTCTATCATGTCCATTACGACTGTCCTCTGATCCCATGTCCTCTGATTATGAGGCATGTATTACAATTTTTTGGTAATTATTTGCTATCAAATACTTATGATACTTTTATATACTTTACTAATAGGTGATTTGGTAAGCAAAGATCGTCAGCGTGTTTTTTTTTTTTTTTGTGAATTTGAAATTTCTGAGTACGTTTCTTATGTCCGTTGACTCCTGGCTCTGGTTCCTTTTAAATCTCTGGACTTCAACCAAGTGTGCCTCAAAGAAAGCTATGTATTTTGTTTATTATTATCTGTTTATCGTTATAATAAAGATGCATGTGGGAAAAAACAGAGGGATGGGAGAGTGAAGCAGTTCCTTTGCTCTGATTATTCATATAATGACTAATTATGGGCCAATTAAGACAATATAATGAGAGCTCTTAGATCCTGGTATTTGCTGCTTTACAAATCCCATTTTAAAGGGTTATCTCTACCCCCAAAAACAAAAAATCATGAAGGTAGGAGAAAGCCCCCAAACCTAGACCTCACTAGGTTAAAAACCCTGATTGGCTCCTAAGGTACTCATGCCCCAGTTCCCAGCTGTCTTCTGCTGCTCTTCTGCACGGAACAGCAAGAAGGGGCTGAAACCGGCCATCCATGCCAGTGATTGGCAGGTATCAGCACAATTACTGATATGCTGCTGGTCCGACCCCTTCTCCAGCTTAGTACACTTAGAGCCGATTCAGTGTTTGAACTTAGCGTCTAGGTTGGGGGGGCTCCACTGTGCAGCCACAAACTTCTTAAAGCATGCCATGTTAAGCCCATACTAAAAAAAAAAGCCCTCAGGGACCCTCTTGTTTAGCCAAGAGGGGAGGAAGGGACCTTTTGGCTGAGGGGGCAAAACAACCAAGGGCCCTTTACGATCGATCGCAACATTTTTTGACAAAGCTCACTGCTAAGGTCACACACTTTGTTTAAGTTCGCCATTTTTACGACCACTATTTCCATTTCACATGTTGCGCTGCAACATTTTTAAATGTATGATGTGCTTAAAGGAATGCTCACTTAAAAGTAAACTGTTCCTTTAATGTATTGATTGAAGACCAGGAGGTTAAGGAATAGAGTAGCCGAACTATATAAAGTTTGGTCCGTTTTCAAACTTTCAAACTTCAGAGAAAGTCGAAAGTTCGATTTTGGACCCATTAAGTGAATGATAGTTCAAAAAGTCCGAGTGAATTACACGCTAAACTAACATTGGTAACTTTACTGTAAATGGCTGTGGCACGGGGAATGGTCTGGGGAACATGACACTATCACCAAAACTTGGTTGAAACACTTCCTGAAGTCAGGGGGCAATTGTCGGGTTTTGCACAAGCTACTTTCAGTGGTAAATTCGAGGATTATCGAACGACCGACCTTCCTGTATTAGCGAACGGTACATTCGATGATTATCGAATGAACAAACGATCTCCTGTATAGCGAAAGGTACATTCGAGGGTTATTGAACAAACGATCCTTCCTGGGTTAGCGAAACGATACATTCAAGGGTTTGTTCAGCTCGAACTATATGGTTATTATATGGTTATATATTACTGGGTTATTATATGACTAGGTTATATGGTTATATGACTAGGTTTTATATGTTAGGTATTATATGGTTATATATGACTAGGCTATTATATGACTAGGTATTATATGGTTATTATATTACTTGGTGGTATTATATGATTATTATATGATTATTATATTACTAGGTTGCGAACGGTGCATTTGAAGGCTTGTGAAAACAAACGAAAAGAACAATCCTTCCTGTATAGCGAATGGTACATTCTATGATTATCGAACGAACGAACGATCGTGAACGGTACATTCGAGGATTATCGAATGAACGATCCTTCCTGTATTAGCGAGCGGTACATTCGATGATTATCGAACGTACGAACGATCCTTCCTGCTTAGCGAACAGCCAATTTGAGGGTTAGCCAAAATGAATGATACAGTCTAGGGTTAGCGAACGGCCTGTAAATTACATACAGCGGGAGCCCAAAAAAAAACAAACTAGTTTGAGCCGAAACTAGTTGGAATAGTTTGAGTTCGTCCGAACTCGGAGAAAGTTCGGCTCGAACTCGGCCTCGAGTACAAGTCCAATTCCTATTAGGAGGCTATGCCTTACCTCCCGTTCTTCAATCAATAAATCAGGAGCCAGGGATGAAGGTAAGTATATTTACCTTTCCACGTGATCTCCCCTGCAGAACTCCAAATCCCCGACCGTTCCTGGCTCTACTTCTCTTTAGCGTGCAATACGGCTAATAAACTGGAGGGGCTGATGACATTGCAAAGGGTCTGAAGGGCTGACAACACTGGCTAATGAAGTGGAGGACTGAACAACACTGCTAATGAGGATGGGGCTAACTGGTAAATGAAATGAAGGAGGAGTGAGTAGTTTACTTTTCCTGCCATGTTAGACTAGAGGCGTGCGCTGTGCTTTCAAAAATGTAACTTACTTATATCTTCTGTGGCAGCCCAAATCTTTCATTGGAGACCAGACCTGGGGGGCATTTGCCATCAGCCTACTGGGCCGTCCCCCCTGTTAGCCAATTACCCCGCCGTCTCTCTCTTACCAATAGCCTCTAAACTGCTAGAACGATCAGTCTTCTCCCATATCGCTAACGACTGTCATGCTCCAAACCTATTGGATCCTTGCAATCTGGATTCCGTTCTGCACATTCCACCCCGAGATGGCCCTGTGTAGGTTATAAATGATCTGCAGGTTGCAAAGCCCAATGGTCACTTTTCTATTCTTATCTCCTTGACTCTCCTCTGCTTTCCACACAGGTAGTATCTTCCTCTTAAGCAGATACTTCACACTTTGCATCTTTGGGCATTCGGAATAAGTGGCATCCTGGTTTCATCCCATCTCTCTGACAGAACTTACTCTGTTATTTGATGCTAGCAATACCTCTTCTTCAGTTCCTCTTGGTGTGGGGGTCCAATATCGAAGAACCAGCTCCTTGCAGGACAACCCCCCCCCCCCCCCTCGGACTGTTTCCTTTTATTGAATCTCCCTGTATGTTTTTTGATGATTGTTCAAAAAAAATTTTTTTACTATACTTACCCTTTAAATATGATTGCCACATGAATGAATGGGAACCTCAGTTGGTGTATTTACGTTGGAAGTTAAAAACAAAAAACAAACTTTTTTGATTATTGATCAAAATGTATTTTTGACATAGTTTCCCTTTAAGTTGTCTGCCACAGAAATGGAAGAGTAGGTCAGTAGGTGTGTGTACCTGTCTCAGGTTGGGGTATAAAAAAAAAAACTAAACTTTTTTTTTAATGATTGGTCAAATTTTTTATCTTAGTACCCTTTAAATATGGCTGCAACAGTAATGGGGGGTAGGTCAGTAGGTGTTTGTACATATGCCCTGTAGGGGTTAAAAAAAAAACCCACAAACTTTTTGATGATTGATCACAAATTATTTTTATTATTATTATTTAGTTTAGTTACCTTTAAGTATGGCTGCCACCGTAATGGAAAGTAAATCAGTAGGTGTGTGTACCTGGGTCTTGTTGAGTGAGTATGTATTTCTGTGTGTTACAACCATAACACTATCTTTTATTGGTCTTCATCGTTATACTGTGTTACTGCTTGTAGCACCCTATACCCACTATTCCCTTGTGATATCTTTTTGATATAGGATACATTGTAGATACAGATCAGTTACTGTTACCCACTAAGTGTACAGGGGAAACAGTGCCATTCCATTGGGGACACATGAAGAGTTTACATGGGACTATATTGGGTTGGGATAAAAACTACAGTGTAGATACAGCTCATTTACTAGGATCCAGTACATGTACAGGGAAAACATGGCACTCCTTTGGGACAAAGGGACACTTCCTGGATTGTTACAGTGTAGAGACCACGCTAGATGTACATTAGGTGTTTCCGCTTGCAGGTTTCATCCACATTATTGAATAGGTGGCAGTGCCATTACTGAAGGTCTAGGTGTTACATTTTCCTTATATTGTCTAAACTAATAGTGGGAAGAAACAAATACTATGAGGATATAAGGTCAAGCAGCAGATCTCTGTGTCACAGAGATATAGACACCCGATAAGTGCCCCCCTCCAATGTCACAGTGGGATATCTGTATGCCAAAATCAGGGTTGCTTCACCCATGAGGCAAAGCCAGCCCTTTGGCTCAGGTGGCACTTCCTTTAAAAAGAGAGGCTATATAATCCAAAAGAAAGTCCAGTGCACTCAGGGCATTTGTCAGACAAAATGCATTTTACTGGCTGTACATTGTGCAGGCCCTTGGTTTTGGGCCTTTGTCAAGCCATATGATTTTTCATTGTCCCTCTTACCCAAACGCTAATTTGTTAAAGGGGCACTTTACTGGGAAAAATAAAAAACAAAAATGACTTTTCCTCATTTTAATCTATAATAAATGTGTGTGTGTCGTCCGATTGTCCGTTCCGCGACCGACGGTTGGTCGTGGCGGCCTCCCCCACACCAGGAGAATAATATCTTCCGAAAATTTTCTGGTGTGTATCCAGCCTAATATTCATCCTCACAATGCAAGATTTCACTTTACAGCCGCCAATGGCAGATGTGTGGTGTGTTATTATTTAATTTTTTTATGGAGACTCATAGAACGTGGGTTGAATCATCTACCACTGATTGGTTCGACCCCCAACATTGCTTCACTGTCCCATATGGGAAGTCCCCTCGTACCCCCAACGGAACGACCCCTCCCCCCTCTTATTGCGGGAGGTTAATCTCTAAAAGTACCTGTTGAACAAAGAGGGCTGGAGTTGGCTGTACTCAATATACTGCAACACTGTACCTGCTGTCCCTCTTAACCTCGTACACTACAACACTGTCTCCGTGCCCTTCCATATACCAAACCAATGTACCCACTGCCCCTTACACACACACAAAAAAAAAACAGTAAGGTGATCGTTAACACCTGCCTAGTGTCCCAGCTCTTGTACAGACCCAGATTGTACAGACAATGTGGGTGGCTCTTAAAAGAGCCTTTTTGTTACTGGGGGTCTGTAAGGAAACAGGAGGAGCTGCTGGTCTTTTGCTTACCAAATCACCTACTAGTAAGTAAATATAAACTATCAATAGTATTTGATAGCAAATAATTACCAAAAAATGGGTATAAATATCCAGATGGAAGGGAGGCATTGAATATGTGGGGAGGATAGGGGTAAGCACATGATTACAGTGCTTCAGTAATACAGAGGACATGGGATCAAGAGGACAGGTCGTGCGAGGATATGATATGAAGCAGGCGAGAGATTCTTAATGGGTCACAGGAACAAAAGATCCAAGAATAGCTGAGGGAGGAGAGGGCAACATAATCTGAGAGTCATCCCTAGGACCAGATATCTCCTCACGGACGGACTCCACTTTATGCTGAAAGTAACGTGCATAGTCTTGGGGAGAATGCGGAGAAAGGAGAGGGGGCAGAAGGGAGTTGAAGAGGAGAACAGGTGACGTGGGTTTAAATTTGTTGTTATTATAAGTTTCTGGTAATAGTTCTTTTTGCCAGCAGGAGCCCAGAGCCGAGACATTGCAGCATGAACTTGTAATGGAGAAAGTCAGCCTTTGTACGGGACTTTCTCCTAGAGGACCGGGATGAGGCGAGTGTCAGGAGAGCTATGGATCTAGTGTTACAGACAGACGCACAAGATGGAGGGACAGGAGGAAGAAGAGTCATTAAGTGACATTTGAAGTCCACCAGAATAAGAACAGGACAGTCACAGAGTGGAAGAAAGAAGTTTCAAAGTCGGAGAGGTTGTAGACGTCTGTACACCACAGCTACTCGTAGGGACAAGGGGTGCGAGAGCTGAATCGCAACCCAGAGCAGTCAATGTAACAGCCCCACGATCCCCAGTGGAATGACTTTGTTCCCCTGTACACATGGTGGTAGCTGTAATGGTTCTGTATATCTTGTATTACCAACCCAGAGCAGTGCGTAAGGGTCAGCGGATAACTGTTCTAGAACATTGACGGTAAAAAGGTTGGTGGGTACAGTGGTCTGGAATATGGAGGGTAATCGGGTCAGTGGATAACAGTGTTTAGAACATTGAGGGAAATGGTGGTAGACGAGTTATGGAATATTGAGGGTAAAGGGTTGTGAATGCAATGTTATGGACTATTGAGGATATCTGTGGATATAGCCTCAATAGGATATCTGTGGATACAGGTGTTATGGGATATTGAGGTAAACGGGTCCCTGACAAAATATTGCCATAATTAAGGGTAAAAGGGGTCAGTGGGTTACAGTATTGCAGTTTTGAGGTTAAACAGGTGAGTGAATCAATTCCTCCAGTATATACAGGTTAAGCGGATACATTGTAGCAGTGTATTAAATTTAAGGGGGGCAGTGGGTCATTGGGGTAGTCTATTGAAGGTAAGAGGGCCAGTGGATATGTTGTTGCGGTATATTGAGGGTAAGAGGGACAACAGATACAGTGGTGCAGTATTTTTGAGAGTAAAAGGGTCAGTACATACAGTGTTGTGAATTACTGTAGGTAAAAGTGTAAGGGGGTAAAGTGTTGTGGTAAATTAAGGGTAAGTGATAAGAGTATGTGTGTACCATTATACCATGATTGGGTGGCACTTCAGGAACATGAGGGGCAAGAGGGAAGACAAGTAGGATGGAATGTATTTCAGTTTCATTTTAAAAAAGATGGGGGTTAAGGAAGCAGTCAGTGTGTGTTGTGCAGGTGGACATTGAAACCAGACATTTAGAGATTTGAACTTTCACTGTGAGTATGGGGTGGACAACCGAGGAGGATGAGGACCAACAACTGTCCCTTGGCTTTGAAAGTTTGTAGGTGAAACAAGACCTTGCAAAGGGCTGTTTCAGTTGAATGAATCGGTCAAAATCCTGATTGCAATAGGTCCAATAGGTAAAGATTATAGAGGTAATTAGTAATGCGTATAAAAATAAGATCTTCTAAGACTTTCGACACAAAAGGTAAGAGGAAGAGGAGAAGAGGTTTTTTTTTTTTTTGCAGAGATGCAACAGTCACAGTCCTATGATATTGGGAATAACCCAATATCGTAAGGCCCTGTTTGGAGAATCAGCCGGCGATATGCATAATATGGGGCTAGTTGAATGTGTCAACGGACATTTTTTAGTAAAGACCAAGTCCAGAAAGTGACTGTCAGTATGGGTGCTTGGGTTAGTCCAATTGCGGAGTAGAACGAGTTAGTTAGATGGAGAGAAGAGAGGGCCAGGATAGGGTGCGGTAGTGTTATCAATGTGACAATTGAAGTCCCCCAAAGCTTCATCCATGAGGAAAGCCGCCCTTTGGCTCAGGCTGCACTCCTTCCTTAAAAAGAGAGGCTGCAATCCAAAAGAAAGTCCAGTGCACTCAGGGAATTTCCCAAACAGAATGCCTTTTACTGGCTGAACATTGGCAGGCCTGGCTTTGGGCCTTTCTCTAGCCTAGTGATTACACTAGGCTGAAGAAAGGCCAAAACCAAGGGCAGATATGTTGCCTGCACATGCAAGGGAGAATCCTTATAGACACGTGACATGGGACCTTGAACACCTAAGAAAGAAGAAGTGCTGTACCAGACTCTGTCACTGTGCGGAGACTTGTGTGTACTAGTCACACTCACTGTATGAACCGTGTATGTTCCACTCACACTCACTGTGGGCAGATTTGTATGTACCAGCCACTGTGGGCAAACTGTATGGGCACCGGTCCCTGTGCACAGACTTGTTTGTACCAGTCTCTATTTGGGGGCTGCTTGGCAATACAGTATATCACCACCATTATGTTGCATATTTTAATTTATCATCCATGTTGTGTGTCTAAATTGGAGGGCTAACCTGACAGAGCCTGGTGAACATGATTGGAGGGCTAACCTAACAGCGTCTGGTGAACTGATTGGAGGGCTAACCTAACAGCGTCGGTGAACTGATTGGAGGGCTACCAACAGCGTCTGGGAACTGATTGGAGGGCTAACCAACAGCGCTGTGTGAACGATTGGAGGGCTAACCTAACAGTGTCTGGTGGAACTGATTGGAGGGTACCAAACAGGTCTGGTGAACAGATTGGAGGGCTGACCTAACAGTGTCTGGGGAACTGACTGGAGAGTGACCTAACAAAAAACGGGTGAACATGAGAGCGACCTAACAGTGGCGGGGGTGTACTGGAGGGCTGACCTAACAGTGGGCGATGGAGTGACCCTTTACTGCCACTCCTCCCCCATTTATATACTGCAACAATGTCTGCACTGACACTTCTACTCTTAATGTGCTGCAGCAATGATCCACTGCCCCTATTACCCTTAATCCAATGCAACAAATGTATGCACTTACCCTTAATTTCTATAGGTGCACATACACATGCAATGACGGCCCATAGGTACTGTAATACCGTGCGGTGGTAATTCATATTTATGAAATACAACCCTGGAGGTCCATACTTTAAACTGGGCCCCTAACTCGCCAAGGTCATTTTTAAGGGCCTTTCTCCCCTCTAACTTTGTCATTGGCACCAATGTGACCAAGACCGCTGGGCTACTCCCAGCCCCACCAAAAATCTGTCTACACGA
Organism: Hymenochirus boettgeri; assembly: GCA_019447015.1. NCBI lineage: Eukaryota > Metazoa > Chordata > Amphibia > Anura > Pipidae > Hymenochirus > Hymenochirus boettgeri. Next base: position 315,452,612 of record CM033476.1, read on the forward strand.
TGACGTGTAGGGTTTGGCGGCAGGTATCCTGTCCACCTTTCGGGCCCTAAGCTCTTCCCTTGTATTAGAGATGGTGCCCCCCTGGGTGCTCAAGGGATAGCCTGCTCCATTGTGCTAATTTTTGATCTGCCCTCTTCCTGCTTCTCTGCCTCCCCTTTTTTCTCTCCTATTGTGTCGAAAGTCTAGAACATCTTCAGGGAGATTCAATAAAAGTTCTTAACATTAAAAATGGTGCTAATTTGCCTCAACCAATCAGACCTTATTTAACATTTGAAAGCTATTATCTGATTGGTTGGGGCAAAATAAGCACCATTTTAAACGATAAGAACTTTTATTGAACTCCCTGGATGCTTTACACACATTACTAATTACCTCCATACTTTTACCTATTGCAATTGGATTTTGACCAGGTCATTCAACTCAAACGCCCTCTGAAAAGTGTCTTTTGACCTACAAACTTTCAAAGCCAAGGGTCAGTTATTGGTCCTCATTCTCCTCGACTATTGGCTGCCTTTGAAATGGTGGACCATTTCTCTTGGTCTAGTCTCAATTTCTTCCTGCGGCACACCGCTTCTTAAACCAAATCTTTCCGAAACTGAATTCATCATTTCCTCTATTGTCTTCTCTCTTGTCCCTGTCTTCCTGAACGGGCTCTCCAATCTTCTCACAAACCCCCAACTTTGCACTGCCCCTTCCTGATTATATACATTTTCCTTTGCTGTTTCACACCTATGACACTTTATTTATTATTATTTCTAATTATTATGTTATTATCTGTTTCATTGCTTGCACTTATCACCTTGTTTGTACACTGTCAGGGTGATGCACCTAGGGGCACACGCTTTGTGTTGGAGTTTAAGTCACACTACCAATTTATATCGGTTAGCGTGACTTAAACGCCGCCTTGCAGTGGCTGCATGGCTAATGTGAAAGTTAAAAGCGCAGCCGCCACAAGCGGCATTCTATTGCGCACTTAAAATGCCAGCTAATAGTTGGCGTTTAAAAGTGCTGCAATAGAAAAATGGCAGATGGCGATGCTCCTGCGCACTATGGCATATAACATTGCCGGCCTGTTTGCCCCGGGCCGCGATAATGGCTCCGGTGATCGCCTTGTGTGTATTTATCATGTACAGCCCTGTGTAACAAGGAGCCACTTGTAACACGGGGCTGTACATTATAAAATACACACGGGGCGAGCACGAGATCCATTTTCGGCAACCACCAGTGCAAACAGCCCGGCGATTTTATAAATGTTACACACATACTCTAACCATCTTACACTAATATACCACAAACACTGTATCCACTTACCCTTTTACCTACACAGTATATCACAACATGGTATTGTACTGACCCTTTTCTCTTAAAATACTGCAAACACTGTATTAGTTTTGTCCCTATTACCCACAATATACCGCAACAATGATCCACTGCCCCACTCAACTTCAATACACTGCTACAATGTATCCCCTTTCCCAATTTAAACTTTTTTACTGGCGGAATCTATGCACTCAGCCCTATAATCTCAATATACTGCAGTACTGTAATGCACTGACCTTACCCCTAATATGCTGTAACACTGGTCTACAGACCGTTAACACTCAATGTATCCACCATCCCTCGACATCCCATAACCACTGTACCCACGGACCCTAAAGCCTAAGTGTTCCTTACTCAGTATCTACAGAGACCTTTAACCCTCAATATTCATAAACTGCATCCACCGACCCTTTAAAGCTAAGTGTTTCCTTACCCTCTTATCTACGGACCCTTTAACCCTCAATATTCCATAACGCTGCATCCACCGACCCTTTTACCTAAATGTTCCTAACTCTGCTATCCACTGACCCTTTAGCCCTCAATATCCATAACACTGCATCCACGGACCTTTAAGCCTAGTGGTTCCTTACTCAGTATCTACAGACCCTTTAACCCTCAATATTCCATAACAATGCATCCACTGACCCAGAATCCAGAGTCCTCCAGGAGGAAGGGAAGGGGTTAGTTAAACCTTTTCAAAACACAGGAGGCTCCTACTCTTCAGTTTCCTGGACTTTGAATAGGAGAAATATAAGGAGCAGAGAAGAAAGGTACGGATTTTTTTACACTACACAGTGAGGCCTAAAGTGGGTTAAATTTTAGCTTTGGGTGGACATGCTCTTTAACGAGTTCTTAAAGGGCAACAATGAATAAAAAAAACATAATGTTCTAAAGTCTCTTTCTCAGGAGAGGTAAGGTAAAACCTATTCCAACCTCTTACCTGGGTGGCCACCATACTATGTATTGTATATTAACTGTCTGGAACCCCACACTGCGTGTTGGTACTTACTGTCTGGAACCACACTGCGGGGGTGTAGTACGTGCCACTCGTGTTGTCTATGTCTGGAACCCACAATGCGTGTTGTGTACTTACTGTCTGGAACCACACTGCGTGTGGTTGTAACGTACTGGTCTGGAACCCACACTGAGTGTTGAGTTACTGTCTGGAACCACAGACGGTTGGTACTTACTGTCTGGAACCCACACTAACATATTGTATACTTAGGCTGGAACCCACACTACTTATGTAATACTTCTGTCTGGAACCCACACTAACGTATGCTAACTTTAAGGTCCTTCCCTTCCTAATTAATAAGCAAGTGTGTAGATGCTATGAAATTGTTTGGGTCTGGGAATGTGCATTGATTATCTTTGTTTTTGTATAGACGGTGTAAATCACTACCTACTATGCTAGAAAGGTATTCTAGCTCCCTACACGATACTGGATGTATTCATGTTTAATATGATATGTTTGTATATTCCATTCATATAAACCATCAATAAATACACATACTGATTCAGTTATTGGGTACTAATTTCATAATCCTCTAATTCAGTTATTATTTGACTATTTACCTGCTATGATTTTTTTTATATTTATACTTTTTTAGGGGAAGTCAAGTGGTTTCACGGTTTTCAACTTTTCAGTGTTAATCTTTTGGTTTCAAGCTCACCTAAAACTGAACACTCAAAATCTATATGTTGCAAGGCAAAGTACCAATTTATTAAAGGGGAACTGTATATAAAAAAGAGCAAACTGCTATCTTTAAAATGAATTCAAAATCATGATTCTAGTTGCAGTCTATCCAAAGTTACAGCTGCCCCGCCCGTAACCATCATTCTCATTTTAGAAACTAGCCACAGGCCTGAAAATATTTTTTTTCTCTCCCTACGGTGTTCATTGGTAGATGAAAGGATAGAGAACGGCTGCGGTATGTAAAGCTAACCATACACGAGCCAATCCGATTTCAAAGTTTTAGCCATTTAAAAATCTGATTGAGAGAACCAATCAAAATTTTTGACACTTTGTGCTTATGGATAAATGTTTGTTTATTTGCACAATCTACACACTGAACCTTTGCAGCCTACATCACGTCTAATTAAAATACTGAAAAAGCCAACAATCATTGGCTTTTAAAGGGTTTGGAGACTCAACAGTGGATTCATTTGATTGTTTTACAGGTATTAAACGTTATTTTAGTGGGGAGTATTTCTATAATATTATATAGGATCACTGGGTGGATGGGAGACCAGATAATAATTAACAAGGTATTTAAATTAGTTCTAATGGCCGTCTAATGACACATTCATCTGACCTGGTTGGAGAAGGTTTGTCGGCATCTGAATAAAGGTAAATAATCACAGTTTAGATGAAGAAATATTCTAGCCTTGTAATGATAAATACAATGAAAGGACTGACCAGGTTTATACCAGAAATAAACCATTTAACATGATTGTAGAACAACCTTTAGAGATGCCTTAATATAATAAACATCTTTCCTTAGCAAACCTTTTTGTCAAGACATTTGATTCTAATCCATTATACTACAGAGGACTAAACACCAACTCTGCATTCAAACTCTGAGAGGAAATTCTATTATTAAATGGACTTTGAGCCCCTAAGGGAATACTAAGCAGGTGGACATCAAGGCCAGTAGATTTCCATCCATAGAGAAAGTTGGGCTCATCTCTCAGCTTTCTTCATCGATTTCCCCCCTAGATCTGATAATGTCCTCAAATGATTGCCTATGATTTTTGAGATGTGATGCCTCAGCCAATCACAGGTGCTGCTGCCATCTGGCCCTTCTGTCTGCCGCTTCCATGCATGGAAAAGGCACAGAAGCTAGCACAGACAGCCAAGGGATGGAGGGATGGTAAGTAGATTTAGCACACATTTTGAGCAGTGAGAACCTCGTATGGTGGAGGTTTTGGGGGGTAATTTGGGCTAGATTTTAAATCTTGTTTGGGTGGGGATCAACTTTTAGGTTACTAGCTATTCTGAATTATTTAGCTTTCTAACATAGAAACAAGTTTCTATGTTTGGTTAGGTCAGTATTGCACGGGTTTTATATAAAATTTTACAGTTGACAATGAATGTTTTATTATTCCTCCCCACCAATCATCTACTGTTAATAATGAAGTGCAACCAATGAAAAAACAATCTTGAGGTCATAGTGTACAATATATACCACAAAAGAAAGCAAATCAAGTCAAGTGGCCCCACGCACCTGTGAGCGGGTGGGCTTAGGCACCCCTAGTGGGCATGGTCACGACACCCGACATGGGCGTGGCCACGACACCCACGAGTGGGTGGGGCTTAGGCACCCACAAGTAGGCAGACTGTAAGGGAATGGCCAAGGGGGCCTGAACTGAGGGACCATGGGGTCCATGAGTGGGAGGGACCAGGGGGGCTGCAAAGGGGAGGAGATACAGGGCAGATTGACTGACAGTTTTCAGAGCAGGAAGCAGGAAGTGCAGGGGACCTGTTGATGCTGCTGCCATAACACACAAAAATGTAAATTCTTCAAACTATGTAAATAAACAATGGAAACAAATTGCAAAAACTCTCAGGAGAGCAATCCTATCAATTTACCTAAAGTCCTTTTGGACCACAGTTCCTCTTTAAAGAGACCTTACATAGTAACAAGGTATTACATTTTTTAAAGAATTTTATTGGACACCCATAGTCCCCTCTTGTTATTGATCATGTCCATTCCCCCACTGGAATTTCTTGTTTTCAATATATAAAAACACCTGAATATGTTTACAGACAATAATGTTACCCGTTCCATGTTTGCTTCATGTGACAGTTAATGTCTGTCTGAGCTTTATTACGTCTGTGTATGAAGATAAAACAGCTGCTATGAGTGTAACCCCAGTAGTAGGATGTAGACTAGATGGTTCTGACTTGTTCCTGTTGGTAAAGATAGGAAAGTAATACGTGCAATGTTAAATTACATCCATACACATTGGGATCCCCTCTCCAATACTCACAGTGAATCTTTCTTCTTGTTTTACACCAATGAATCTATTCTAGGTTAGAAATGCAATTGATCTCTATAGCTTGTGCTACAAGGCTGTGCAGGTAGTTCAGGTAGGCTGAATATTTCAAATGTTGGTCGGTTGATCTGAAATATTGTGTGGTACTAAGTGACTGTGAATGTCCAATGCAATTGTTGAAGAATGATCGGACCATGGCAAAATCTCAGCCAATAATGCGGCCTTCTATCGATCGGTCACCCTAAAAGATTGGAAGTGGCTTGTCACGTTGACCAATAATATTTCATCTGCCCGTGTATACCCTAGCCTAAAGGCCTAGCCATTATACAGTAGACCTACTACAATACACACCCCATGTACTGTAATTACATTTTATAATCACCTTTTATCTGATATTTATCTTTTGGCTTCTCTTTTTCTCACTGTGTGAATGATGTTTTTATTTCACAGTTATAAGTCCGGAGTCCTGTAGCTGAGCTGATGGGACATGATACTGATTGGATGAATTAAATTCCTGCACATTCAGTCCATCCTGGTAGAAAAGCAAATTGCAGCTCTGTAACCCTCTATAAGGGTTGAGTTTTGTGTTACAGGTTAGAATCATGTGATCTCCTACTGTTACCCAATCAGGGCTCAGCTTTATTTGAGGAACGGTGAATAGGTCTAGAAGGGATATTCAACAATAAATTATTAATTAAATTATTTCAGTAATAAAGTCTTTACACAATCATAGTTACAGTAACTAATGTTATTGTTTATTTCATGACTAAGAATTTTTAGATATATTTGCAGTAGGTTCTGCAGAGTTTCTAAGTGTAAGCTTCCTATGTCATACCTACCTTGGCAACTGCTAGTGGCTTTGAAGAGTATAGGGAGCCATTCAAACGGGTGATACAATCTGCTAAGCCACATACTACTTTGCCTGAGATCCCACAATGCATTTACCCCTTGGCGAGATTAACTGACATCGTGGGAACGCAGGTTTATGCCTCTATTGAAAGCATTACGTTTACGCTACATAGTTCTCTGTAGCCTCTATTTGCATAGACTATAATCATCCTGGCTTTTGATTTACACCAGGAAAACACAGAGGTGATAGGATATTGCTAGTTCTAATCAACCGCATCGCTCTCTACACTTGTGAAATAAAAAAAAAATTTCACCACCAGCCGTATATGTAATACTGGTTATAAAGTCAATAAACCGGTTCAAATCACTTTAGTGTGACTTTAATGCACGAAAGTTAGGGAAAGAGGAGAGCGTGTGGGAAATGCCAGAAGAGACACAGCGTTGATCCAGGATTGCAGTTTGGTAAGTAGTGAGTGAGTCAATTTGAAATATTAAAATATATACTTTTAAAACAAAAAATGACTATTTTGTTGTAGTGTCCCTACAGATGATGTGTCATAAATATATTCATTCATACTCTTTTCGCGAATTATAATGTTAATCCAGGGGAACTTCAAGGTTTTTTGGCACCTGAGCAAACTTTGTAAAAATGTGCTTCCAAACTCCCTGTTAGGTGGGTGTGGCTCTTTGGTGTGGGCGTGGCTTCTGGTTGTGAGTGTGGCTCTGGCCATGGCTAAACACTTTGTAAATTCAAGCAAATAGATACAGAGAGAGAAAGAGATAGATAATAGCATTGATAGATAGATAGATACCGTATATACTCAAGTATACTTGAGTTTATACTCAAACCGACCCGAGTATAAACCAAGGTACCTGTTTTCACCTAAAAAAAAACAATTAAACTGATTGAGTATAAACCGAGGGCAGCATACTTTGGTTGCTACAGAACAGTTTCCTACAGACAATTAGTAATTTGCCCCCCATAATAAAATAGGTATACAGTTACAAGTATACACCTACAAATATGCATTTACTGACTCACAGTAACATCCCCCCAACCAACCCTCCATCACCCCCTCCCTACACAAGTAGTAATATCCCACCTCTTAAACCCCCACATACAAATATGGTAGGTTCATGTACATATGTAGGTGGAAGATACGTACTAGAGGGCTGACCCAGCTTAGCTGTGTGTTCAGGGCTGAGCTTTAGACTGTGAGGGCTCCTCCATCCTCTATGCCTGGTGAGGATGCAGTGAGGAGGACGTAAGGTGACGTAAGCGGACGTGCCCGTGCATAACTTACATGCCTGTGTCTCTGTCTGCTCCAGTCTCTTGGCTCCCATGGTCTCTCCTGGCCTCTGGTCTCATTACCTCTGCATCTCTGCCGGCTACATAGCGCTAGTACTTAGCACCGAATTTAAGGTAGGCTTCCTGGTTGGCAATTGTTCAGGTTTCCCATGTAAGAAAAGAGTATAAACCGAGGCCAGATTTTTAAGGTACTTTTTAAACCTAAAGGTATGTCCACCCTTAAAACTCATTTTTAATATGCTGTTCCCCCATGTCCCCCGCCCCAACCGCATAAAAATTTTTTCAGAAGCCCCCAAACTCTTACTTACCACCCCTCGTTCCTCCCCGCCGCACTGCTGGCCCTCTGCTTGCGAGAATGCAAGCAGAGGGGCGGGACCGGCAGGTGAGTCTGTGATTGGCTGAGTGGCAGCCAATCACGGACGCGGCTGCCGGTCATTCAGTGCAGCAGAGGAAGAGGAAGAGGTAAGTGAGTTTGGGGAGCTTTCTGAAAAAAAAAATATGCAGTTTGGGCTGGGGGACATGGGGGAACAGCTTATTAAGGGGATTTTATGCTAGGGGGAGGGATATAGAACGGGAGGGAGAGGGAGGGGGGAGAAGGGCTGCATTGCGCATGGCAATAATCTACCGGAGGCAAGGTAGCAGGCAGAGCCCTGCTATCCTCCTGGTGGTTAGTTTTGGGACTTTGGGGGGGGGGGGGTCTACAGGAGAACCCTATGGAGCTGGGATGTGAGGTAAGGATTACACTACACTAATGGTGGGCCAGTAGTTGGGGGGTTATTTTTTGGGGGTGGACATGCCCTTTAAAACTATATTTAACTCGAGTATATACAGTAGATGGATAGATAGATATATGGATGGATGGATAATAGATAGATAGATAGATAGATAGATAGATAGATAATAGTATAGATAGATAGATATCAGACAGACAGATAGATTATTTATAGATACAGATAGATAGACAGACAGACAGATAGAATCCCATTGATAGATATGCTGATAGAAAGTGGATAACTGGGAAGCTTGTGGTTAACAGTGAAAGGAACAGTTGAATAACTGGGAAAGAGACACTGGTGGATAATGGGGAAAGTAAAGATGAGAAGAATTGTAATAGAAATGGCCCCCACACCGAAAATTAATAATATATGTGTCCCACGGGAAGTACGTTTATTTACTTACCTCTGTAATATATTGTCAAATTGATTTATGTAGCAAATACTTCATAGCAAAAAATTTAATTTCTCACACAAACACAACACATTTTCTAAACATTTTGGTATTGGTTTTATGAGATTTTTGAAGCCAATCCTTTCCCCTGAACTTTTGCCAGGTGAAATGTGAAGTGAGGCTCAGTTTACCTTGAAATCAGTGGAAGTCTAATCTGCCTTTACTTTAATTATTCCCCCAGAGTTTTGCACACGGTGGGCATTTTTGTGCAGCTTTGTAAAAGTGTTTCACTTTAATTTTTTTTTTATCATTCCCAAAGATGATCGATGATCTTTGGAATGATAAAGTCAAAATCCAATCGGAAAAATCACTTTCTGGAAAGTGTTTTCCAGGAAGTGATTTTTTTCTCCATTGGCAAAGATCAATACTTTGGTGATCAAATTGATCACCTTATATCGATCTGTGCCTTTTCTTTCACTAGCAAAAACTTGGAAAAAATAAATCTCTATTTTTGAATGGATCTCTTTGATCCATTCACAAATATAGTAATATTCGTTTAGCAACGGTTTACTATAGCAACAACTTTAGATCATTGCCTTCCCCTTAACCCAGAGGCGCCGCCTGAGACAAATGTCTAATTCTGCCTCATTAGAGAAGGGGCCCTGGTTAAATCATTTAGGCCCACCACTTCTGTAAGGAAAAATCATTGGAACCTGAATAATCACATCCAATCACCTAGTCTATCCGACCTAAATATCAGTCTAGGTGATTGGCACAAAATATAGCCCCTTGGTGTCCAGGAGTTATACAAGTAATAATGTGTGACACAGGATTTGTATTTTTTCAACACTTTACAAATCAGTAATACAAGTAATGGACAAATCCACCCCCATCCCCCTTTCAATGACACTTGCTGAATCAGAAGTATAATTGTAATGGAGACAAGAGAATGAGATATTGATTCCTACTTACTAAACCATGATCCTGGGGTATTGCTGTGTCTCTCCTGTCAACTACCCTGTGCCCCGTGCCCCCCCCTCACCCCGTTCCAGACGCAGTGCCTATCTTTACCATAGATGTGCATATACATAAGGGGGAGGGGTAGGGCACGGTAGCATGTGGAAGTTGACAGGATAAACACAGCAGCGTTGCAGGACCTATAGGGTAAAATTTTCTAAGACCTTTAATCCATCCCTGATAAAATAATTACGAAACAAGCGCTGTTCTGACTCGTCTCAAGAAAAAGCTACACAAAGTACCTAGTTGTGACCTCACAGGTATCACTATGTGTATATATGGTGTGTGTGTATATATATATATATATATATCTTCTATAGTCTCTCTATCTCTCTTTCTCACTCCCCTCCTTTTCAATTTTCTATTTTTTTTTTTTGGTTGCTACCAGCACACCACTGTTTCTCTCTCTTGTTGCTGATGCTGGTTAAGACAGGGAATTGCTCTCCAAACCCCCAAATTGTACTAAATACAATACATATATATACTATAATGGTCGTCGTTAAAGTGGCATACCTACCAAAGAAGTAGGTGGAACCTAAAAAAAGTAGCATTGTGCACCATCCCCCATCCCTCTTTCACCTTTGACTGTTGGGAGGTAAGCAAAACATTCATTTTACTTACGTCTGCCGCTTCAATTCAAAAATTGTTTGGTACAGTCCCTGCCCTCCCGATTCAACAGTCAGCTTAACAGCTTTCCCTCCCATTTCACAACCAACTGTACAGTCCTGTCCTCGGGGCAGTTTAGACCACAGGGGTGTCCTAGGGGTTTTGTCACCTGAAGACCAAGTAAGAGGTGTGTGTGTGGGGGGGGCTGACCCCTCCTCCCTCCAAGACTCCTTCTGCGATCAGCCTTTTTTTGATGAACATACTCACGAATCAACTGGGTTAAGACCTACCTTACCTGGTTTCCATCCAGTTCCATCCATCGATCAAAACTAATCGACCATATCACAATATTTAGTGAGCCTTGTTTTTGGTATGTGGATTGTCGCTGCTGTCTCAAGGTTTTCATGTTATTTTTAAAGTCAATATATTTTTTTTGAATTTATTAATATTTATTGGCGCGGTTTCTCTGATCACAGTTTAGGCCGGCAATGTGGGAATTGGCTGAGCAGCTTGGACTGGATGGAGGGATGGTCTTTATTGAACTCAATAACATTGCTATTTGTGTTACAATTCTGTACACTAGAAAAAAGGTGCTCTGCATGGGGATCTGATTACCTGTGGGTATAAATACATTCAACGGAACGGGCCATCACAATAAACGATCTGGGGCATTGTTCACCAATAGAACATGAACACACAGACATCCCCTTAGACTGGACGAACAATTCAGAAAGGGTTTGAAACAACTGTCAGAACGGTAAACTATGGAACTGCTGTCTTTCCAGGGACATGGTGATGGCAGGTTCATTGGACAGGTTTTTTAAAAAAAGCTGGATAAGTTCCTGAACAAGGAATTGGCCTGTCATAACCATTGGCTACGTTGATGATGCCCACTATAATCTATCCTTAAAACCTGGTGTAGCAGTTGACTCCCAACCATTAATCTTAGCATAGCACAAGAGTGGAATGGCTGAAACTTAAATTCTGACAGACCCGAATTCCTTGTATTGGAGGGCAAGCGTCGGCCAGCAAAAAAGGCTCCACCTGCACCATCATCCTGCACAAGATATGGGGTACAGATCTACATAGCTTCTGAGCATGTCGCAACCCTGGGTAAAGATTGGGTAGGAGATATTCAGAACGCAACATCTCGTGCTGTTGTAAATCTTTAGACTTTTCATTCACACTGAGAAAATTAGAAGAATTAAGCATCCTTTCCCCTAGAGATCTGCCAACCCTAGATCATACCTTATTACATCACGGCTGGAATACTGTAGACAAGTAACACCCTCGAGCACAAGGGCCTCCCAAAAAAATCATTCCTGCACACAGCTAAATGTCCCTTGCCGACTCTACAAGCTAGCCTGTACCTCTGCCACATAAAACAGATCCTGCACCCTTCACTGGCTCACCCTACAGTCCAAAGATCCTCTTCAACATTGACTACAGTTAACCTACATTAAAATCCACTGATGATTTAGGCCCTGTATACATGAGAGTTTGTCTTTTGGTGTCCACGCTAAAATCCTTTGGTTACAGGAGCCTCTGTCATGCCGCACCCACTCTAAGGGAACTCCCTTATCCATTCAATTAAGAAACTCTGCCCCATCCCTGGAGGTGTTTAAATCCTGTAGACCGTAGATTGCAACCGCTGTGAAAACTTCACATCCTACCCCAATTACTGAAATTGGAGACTGTTAAGCGTGTGAGACATTGACATAACAAATGGTATTGTTATTGTGTAAAGAGATTTGGTGTTGTGTCTAGGTGGACCACCACCATTAACCAGGCAAATGTATCACAGACCATTATAGGTTGGGATGAAAGTACCACTTATAGACTATCAACATAATGTACAAAACACTTATCCAATGTCATTGATGAGGTACCCAAGGGATGCTGTTGCCTTAGATACGTGTGTAACCAATACTACATTACAAAGTCTACTTCCATTTTCTAAAAATGAAGCATTTTATCTTTTAACATAACTTGTAGAAGAAAGCAAGTGAAGGACATTCATTATGGGCTTCAATACCCTCCCCCATCTTCCATCTAATGTATCTGCATATAAAATGGTTTATTGGTGATCGTGACGTAACATATAATTGAGCTTGAACAAAGACATCTCCATAACGTCCAACCTATTCACCTTTTTGTTTTTTTTTACCCTAAAACAGTTGGATCCAGAGGAGGCAAAAAAACACCAGTTAAAAAGGGGGAAATCTTTTTTAAACTAGGGTGATCTACTGAAATATTTGAGCTGTGCAACAAATACCTGAACAAAAAGTTACCACTGTTTGATAATAGAGAAAAACACTTCCGAAATCTGAAAAAAATTCCCCTCAAAAACACCATAGGATGTAAAATTTCCCTACAGTAATGCTATTAAAGTAAATGTAACCCCTGACGATCTGGAGAAATTAACTGGTGGTATTTTTAAGGTGACTGGCACACCGCCTGGTCTTAATCACTGGCTCCTTGCCTCTCTCTGTCTCTGTACAAATGATTGGCTATGAGGTTACTAGTGGGTGGTGTCAACACTGAACAAGTTCCTGCAGTATCTTAGGGACTGAGCATTGTAAAGAAAACATAAAGTCAGTTACCACACTGGAAGATGCTGGGAAATAAAACCCAATTCCCATGTTAGAAAGGTAGATTTCTTAACATCATATCAAATGAGAGGATGAGACAGCAAGTGCTGCTTTTTATATCAAAAAGATCTACCTTCTCTTTAAATAATTGTTCTGGGGCTTTAAGTTTTCCTTTTAAGGAATATTTTCTAATAGTAAAATGGAGATTTTCACTTTTAGTTTAGTAGTCCCAACATCATCTGCGCCAGGAGATGTTCCACCTGCGGCCTCCAGATGTTTGAAAACTACAACTCCCGCATTCCTTGGTTTCTTCTTCTGCAATGGAGGAATGCTGGGAGTTGTTCGTTTTCTAAACATCTGGCCGCAGGTTGGACATACCTGATCTAAACGCTCTAGTAAATTTGTAATGGAGCGTGATTAGTCAAGTGTCCACTCATAATATCCCTTAAAATTGAATAATTATATTTTAGGAAGATTTTTCTCCTGAGCCCCAATGTGACTATGTTGGGATAAATATGGCAATGGACTATTTCTCCTGGGACAATGGCCATTGATTGAGTTGCTACCAAGTTTCTTTATTTTATAAAATATATTAAGTTGATTTTGTTTGTATTTTTAAATAAATTAAAAACATTGAATAAAACAACAATACCTTTTTTTTTTCATAAATTGAAAATATTGGCTTCATTCAACATCAATCAACGTAAAAAAATTCAAACAACAATCGTAACAATAAGTATAGAATTTTCCATGTCTGCTATTACTGTTGACCGAATCTCTTCAATGCAGGGTTATGTATCACAAATGTCTTTTGCTATTGGTAATGTTTGTACATGGTTAAAGTAATTACAAAGACCTACATAGGCAGCATATGGTGCGATTGCAGGAATTGGCACTCAAAATGCATGAGCAATAGAAGTGAATGGCTGTTCACGACGTGGCAACGCATGCAGCAAAGCACGTCGGTGGGGCATTTCAAATAATGGACTCCACTCTGCTTTAAGGGGTCCATATCACTAGCAGATATACTTACTTTACCCGCCCGACTGCTACGCGACTTCCTGCATCCTGACCGGAACCAACCCCTCTCCCGTCTTATATTACGACCGACATGCGATCCGCACAATCCCATTCATTTTTGCGATCAAACGGCATGTCGGTCGTATATAATAGATCGGGAGAGGTGGTTCCGGCAGATCGCAGGAACTTCGCGTGGAGCGGCGGTCGGTAAGTAAATGCATGCTAGGGTATGGCCACCTTTAATGCATCGATGTTTCTCTGTGTTAAATAAACGGCTTGTGTGAACAAAGCCTAATTAATGATAAGTGTAAAGATTTGATTAAATTAATTTTTAGCAACTGTATGTTTGAAGTATATGAACATTTTGAAGGCTATATTGTTATGTACCCTTGACTTGTGCTTTGCAATGACATTCAAGTCTTTCTACCAAGGGGGCAATATTCTAGGGGGGGTGTCCTTTCATAAAAGAGCCATTCCAGTCACTTTCCATGCGCTTCGAGTATCAAGCAGTGCTTTGTCTCATAATCCCTTACAGTTCTTCTTCTGTGTGGGAAAAACAAATCAAATTCTTTTTCAACTCACTTTCAAGAGAACTTTATAGTTTGGTTTTTGTTGAATAAGGCATATGTACATCTACATTTGATACAAATAACAGCCTTTTAACACGCTGCTGTGAAAACAAAGCCTCAATCCAGGACACAATCCCTTATCTAGCTTTGTAAACAATAATATATATGGTTCGGTGTAGAACCCCAAACCTTCGCTCGGCCCTATAGATACCCGTATTCCGAAATAAGGCACCCCAGCGACACCTCAGTTCACAAAGTCACCATCGGATTCGAGTTAAATCAAATATTTTATGTAGACATGTATGCAAGCAAACCTACAAACTCAGCTTTCCTGCTCAGCATGTCATCCTAGCTCAAAACCATTAGGGTTTGCATAGATGGGGGAAGAAAGAGTGTGGTAACAATAAGTACATAAGTTGACGAATGTAAAACTTTTATTAAGACAATTGTTAACAAAAAATCAAAGAGTTACATCTATCTAGACATAACACATAAGAGCTGAGAATTAAATATTGATAAATGTAAGGTGATGTATGGATTAATATCAAAAAAAGGAATGGATGTGCTTGCATTAGTAGGCACATTAGATACCATTAGGGTTTACACACTGTAAAAGATGCACTTGTGGGTATGATCCCTTTATACAGATCTTAAATTGCCGTACAAAAACTCTCTGGTGCTTTGTTCAATAGGAACGGAATGCATCCATCACTTGTTGAACCCTTCCCCAACTTGAATTTCTTTGATTTCCTCTAGAATGTCGATAAGTCAAACATAAAGATAATATTTGTTTTTTCCTTGTTAACTTCTTACGTCTTTATAATTTCAAAGTAGCAATTCAGTAAAATACAATCGCTGTTATTTGATTTGCTGGACATCTACCCCGATGTCTAATTCCACCACTTCCACATACGTCAAATTGTATGGCTCCTAAATTAGAAGAATAATATATATTTTTTTTTTTAAAACACATACCTATATATTATATATAATATTATGTCAGTTTGTATAATTCCAACCACTTCTCGGGTTTTCTTCATCAATATTTATTTAAGACTCACCGTTTAGACAACCATATGATCTTTGATCCACACACAGCACCCTGTGGTGAAATAAAAGGGTGGTGAGTGCTTGCCTGTGAACCATACACTATATACTTCATATATTATAGATATTGGGGTTTTTTTTATATGTACCACAACATGCAATAAAATTTAATTATTGTGAATACCACCGAACTAAAATTTTACTACTACTAGCCCCACTGTGTCCTACCTTGCATCTCTGCTTCTTTTGGTTCTCCTGCAGTTCCTATTCAAAGTTAAAAAAGTGAAGAGTGGGAGGTGTCAGTGAGTTATCCGAACCTTGCTTCCTCTCTGTCCACTGAGAGGTTTCGGGCATGCCAGGGGAGCCCTTTTCCTTTCCTCCTTCCCTCCCTCTGGATGCCTTCTGGTTGTTTGTGCCCTACCATTTGTTCTGTAGTTGGGCACCCCACCCACCCCAACTGCCGATTTACTTCTGCAAAAAAAAAATCATAAAGATACTTACAGATCTTTGTTTCCCCCAGTGTTTTTGCATAGCCCACACGCCACATCTGTGATTGGCTCCAGCTAGCCAATCACAGATGTGGCTGCTGGTCCCCGCCCTTCTCTGCTGCCCTTCCGGCTTGTAGAGTGCCAGGAGAGAATGTCTGTAAGTATTTTTCCTGGGGTTGGGGGTTGGATGGGGTGCCCTACACTATATGGAAAAAATGATTTTAGGGTGGAGATACCCTTTAAAGGTAGCAAGCAGTGCCAGGCAGCAACAGCTGAGCCAGTAAAGACATTGTTTTGTATAAAGATGGTATGGATTCAAGGAGAAAACTCTTATTCTCCCTCTTACAAAGCATTGGTAAGACCTCATTTGGAATATGCAGTGCAATTTTGGAATCCTGTGTACAAAAAGGACATGTTCGAAATGAAAAAGGGTTCAGAGAAGGAAGTACAAAATTAATAAGGGATTGGGGGCCTTGAATATGAAGACAGATTAGATCAATTTAAAATTATTTCCACTAGAGAAAAGGCGCTTGCGTGGGGATATGATTACTGTGTATAAATACATTAACGGCCATACATAAACTATCTGGTCATTGTTCACCAATAGACAAGTCAGAAGACATGCGACACCCTTAGACTTGAAGAAAATAGTTTCACGTTTGGAAAGAGTTTTTCCACTGTGAGAACGGTAAAACTTGTAACTGTCTTCCAGTGGATGTGGTGATGGCAGGTTATTGGATAATTAAAAAAAAAAAAACTGGATGAGTTTCTGAAAACAAGAATGTTGCAAGTTACTGGTATTGATACATAATAGAGTTGATCCAAGGAAATTTCCGATTGTCACTTGTCAGGCGGAATTTTTTTCCCCCTTCATAATTCGGTGTTTTTTTTTTTGTTTGTTTGCCTTCCTTCTGGATCAACAGTAAGGCAGGAAATGTGGGTAGGAAATGATAGAGTAGGTTAGGCATTGGCCTTAGTCAATCAAAGGAGAGGATGCCGGTCATGTCCCGACTGCTTGACTTATGTGCTTGTTTGTTCCTTTCTGCAGTGTAGTGTAGGAACAAAGGAGAAGGATACGGAGGTAAGGAGGGAGGGCTCCTCTGCACATCTCAGATTTTTTCGGGAGGACAAGAAAGGTATCAGGCACCCCATTACATGCAGACATACAGCTCCTACTCTTCACCTTTTGAACTTTAAACAGACACAGGTCGACGAGGAAACCATAAGAAGCTGAGGTGTAAGGTGAGGACTTTTACAACTACACAGTGGGGCCAGTAGTGGGTTAAATGTTAGTTTTGGGGGTGGACATTCCCTTTAAAGTTAAATATGCAAGACATTGACGGCTGTAGAACTTTGTTTAAAGGAAATTACTTTTATGCTTCTGCAATATTGAATCCTTTGCCCACATTTTAAAGTAGTTTATAAAAAAGCAACTCAAGGAAATCTTTACTGGTCATTGGCGACAAATGACGGCCCATATGTAGCAAATAAAACACCCAGAATGCTCCTGCATTTACCTTTACATGGTAGTTTGAGAGTTGTAGAGATTTGCATTTTAAAATACCTGATTTTTATTTCAAAGGTTTTTTTTTTTTTACAAAACAAAACACTGGTGGAACTTTCCATATGGAACATTTAGTTTAGAATCTGATTCAAGGTCAGATGAAGACAAGGTCAAGAGAAAGGTCACTTACCATTACGTTTATTATGTTGTACCTACCTTCATTTGGACAAAATTAGCTGCAAATAAAAACAGTATAATTGGTTTAGTAAACAGAAAATAATATAAAGTGGTGTTATAATGTTATATGTTTCCATGCAGGTATTGCTCACACATTTCAGGTCCATCTTCTTTTGGTAATAAGCCCTTTAACATCTATTTCTCATTTGGAGGTGATTGACCCGACACGGCATTGGCACTTCCCTACCCCACCATTGGCACTTCCCTACCCCACTCCCAGACTACCCAAGCCCCACCAATTATGGTAAGGCTCAGTAAACCCATGATGGTTGGGAGGTATGATGAAACTTATCTATATGGACTGAGACTAATTGGCTGTTTGTGACCTTGATCTAATTGGTCTGATAAAACATTTTTAAAAACCTCTGTAATATACAAAAGTAACGTAATCATTCTAGGACTTACAAATTTGTTGCAGACAACAATGCAACTATAGGGTAATTTTCAAAGTATGGACGTTTTAGTACAGTACAGTGGCCAGTTTATAAGGATATAATTTTACAGGGTTTATCTTTGCGTTTTGTTTACCAAAGGGGGTCAGTATTTATCATGAGTTTAACCCATATTCCCCAGTTCCCTCTATCTTCTAAGGAAAGTTACACATATTTATCAATAGTCTAGAATCTCCAAACCAACACTGATATCACTGTGATATCATACAACACTGTATACTGTATCAACAACATATTTGTATGGAAATCAAAGGGTACAAACCCCTCTGATAAAAAACCCTTTCAAAGCACTCACACATTTTGTACCACACTAAAGGTTCGTACACAACTTAGATTTTCCCCTGACCTCCGAGCTCTGCCCGTCCCCCGATCCCGACAAACACTCGCAACGGTCATTTTGGACAATAGTCACCGTGTTTGTTTATGTGTTCGGTTGGGGGTCGTTCATCCGCCGAATGACGTCATTCAAACGTCCCCGGACCGAACACATACTTAAGTGCGACTATCGCCCAAAAGGCGTTTATCGCGGGTGTTTGTCGAGATCGGGAGGCGGGCGGAGCTCAGAGGTCTGGGAAAAATCTAAGGTGTGTACGAACCTTAGAGAACCAATACGACCCTAGATGGATGCTAAAGAGATACCTTTATTCATTGCAACATCTTATACATAAAGTGCAACAGTTCTATGAATAAAGTGTCCATAGTACAACAGCATAGCTCCGACTGGCTTAATAGAATATAAACCATTGCAGTGATATAGTCCCCCTGTGCAGTGTCCAATCAAGTAATTCCCTCCTAGGTTAACAAGCCCAAAGTCCTCTGGTTTGTTAGTGTACCAGATAGAAAGCCCAATCCTTAATTTTCCACACCAACACCTGCAATAGTTCCCAATTCTAAAATTTCTAAAATTTCCCCTTCATGTTAAAAGAAAATAATGCCTGCCCAGTGCAAAATAACCAGCTTGTAGGACGGATAGTCAAAGATCAGCTGCTACTGAGAGAACAGTCAGCTCACCCACAACCCGGGACTTGTGACAGGGATTACCACCTAATGACAGCTGCAAAGTCTGTGGTGCACGCCAACCCTATTGTCTCTTCCCACACATTTGTTGTATTTAAACCAGTCTATAAAGGGCTCGACCGGCATCCCACTCCTGTGATTGGCTAGTTGTGGTGCATTAGCCAATCACAGGAGCGGATACCGTTCGAGCCGCTCCTGCTTGATTTCCATGCACGGAAAAGGCAGAAGTTAAGCAGAAGGCAGCGGGGAACGAAGGCTGTTTTATAGCCATTTCCTACCACATAACAAAACTTAGTTTGGGGGGGTGGACATGCCCTTTAAAAAACACTTTCACTAACATAAACTAAGATCAGACTACGCACTTTAACACTTTCCCTTTATCCATCTCCCCATTGCAACTAGCACCAATGGGATGAATAAAGGTAGTTGTATTACAATGGTGAGAGTAACTAAAGCTGTTTTTATTTTAATTATCCTGAGTAAAGTGCAACAACCACTTAATGTGGAAAGTGTAATGGGAACAGACCTTTTTGGTGATCAGTGAATCAGGTTAGAATAGAAACATCTTCCGTATGTTCATCAGTTGTTTCTGAAAGAGACATGTTCCATTAACTGGTGTAGACAATATAATTTGCAAGTCTTCCCTTTGTTAAATTACTGTATACTGAGAGCTCACAGGTTTTTTTCCAATTAACCGACTGTATGAATTTCTACATTTCACTTAAAGGGAAGCTAGGACCCACCAGACACGTTTGTTACTACAGAATAAAGATGGCTGAAACAGTTACGTTTCGTTCCATTTTCGGATTTACAGATCTCAGGAATCCACAAAGATCCGAAAATGGAACATACTTTCAGGTATTTTCGAAAAGCCTTGAACGTTCGATAATCCTCGATATATGATCGGAAACTATTTCGAGTTTCCAAGCGTATTTTTCGAGTTTTTTTTTCAAACGTTCAAGTTATTTTCGATAATCCACGAAAATTCGGTAATTATAGAAAATGGGGTCTGAAGTCCTGAAATCTGAATGATCCGTCCAGTTTCGGGTGGAACATTCGGATTTCGGAACTGAGGGGTTCTGTGTCGGATCCAGATCCAAGATGGACCCGGATCCCATCTCTCTACTACAGAACATGTCTGTCTTCTTACTAATTAATAAGCAAGTGTGTAGATGCTATGAAATTGTATGGGGTCTGGGAATGTGCATTGATTATCTTTGTTTTTGTATAGACTGTGTAAATCACTACCTAACTATGCTAGAAAGGTATTCTAGCTCCCTACACTACTGGATGTATTCATGTTTAATATGATATGTTTGTATATTCCATTCATATAAACCATCAATTAAATACACATACTGATTCGTTATTGGGTACTAATTTCATGAATCCTCTAATTCAGTTATTATTTGACTATTTACCTGCTTATGATTTTTTTTATATTTATACTTTTTTAGGGGAAGATCAAGTGGTTTCACGTTTCAACTTTTCAGTGTTATCTTTTGGTTTCAAGCTCACACTAAAACTGAACACTCAAAATCTATATGTTGCAAGGCAAAGTACCAATTTATTAAAGGGAACTGTAATAAAAAAGCAAACTGCTATCTTTAAAATGAATTCAAAATCATGATTCTAGTTGCAGTCTATCCAAATTACAGCTGCCCCGCCCGTAACCATCATTCTCATTTTAAGAACTAGCCACAGGCCTGAAAATATTTTTTTCTCTCCCTACGGTGTTCATTGTTAGATGAAAGGATAGAGAACGCTGCAGGTATGTAAAGCTAACCATACCACGAGCCAATCCGATTTTCAAAGTTTTAGCCATTTAAAAATCTGATTGAGAGAACCAATCAAATTTTTGACACTTTGTGCTATATGGATAATGTTGTTTATTTGCACAATCTACACACTGAACCCTTTGCAGCCTACATCACGTCTAATTAAATACTGAAAAAGCAACAAATCATTGGCTTTTAAAGGGTTTGGAGACTCAACAGTGGATTCATTTGATTTGTTTTACAGGTATTAAACGTTATTTAGTGGGGAGTATTTCTATTATAGATATGGATCACTGGGTGGATGGGGACCAGATAATAATTAACAAGGTATTTAAATTAGTTCTAAGGGCCGTCTAATGACACATTATGACCTTGTTGGAGAAGGTTTGTCGCATCTGAATTAAAGGTAAATAATCACAGTTTAGATGAGAAGAATATTCTAGCCTTGTAAGGTAAATACAATGAAAGACTGAACAGGTTTATACCAAAAATACCATTTACATGATCTGTAGACAACCTTAGAGCTGCTTAATATAATAAACATCTTTCCTTAGCAAACCTTTTTGTCAAGACATTTGATTCTAATCCCATTATTACTACGAGGACTAAACACCAACTCTGACTTCAAACTCTGAGAGGAAATTCTATATTTAAAATGGACTTTGAGCCCCTAAGGGAATACTAAGCAGGTGGACATCAAGGCCAGTAGATTTCCATCCATAGGAAAGTTGGGCTCATCTTCAGCTTTCTTCCATCAGATGTTCCCCCCTAGATCTGATAATGTCCCTCAAATGATTGCCTATGTTGTTTGAGATGTGATGCCTCAGCCAATCACAGGTGCTGCTGCCAGTCTGCCCCTTCTTCTGCCGCTTCATGCATGGAAAAGGCACAGAAGCTAGCACAGACAGCCAAGGGATTGAGGGATGGTAAGTAGATTTACAGCACATTTGAGCAGTGAGAACCTCGTATGGTGGAGGTTTTGGGGGGTAATTTGGCTAGATTTTAAATCTTTGTTTGGTGGGGATCAACTTTTAGGTTACTAGCTATTCTGAATTATTTAGCTTTCTAACAAGTAAACAAGTTTCTATGTTTGGTTAGGTCAGTATTGCACTGGGTTTTTATATAAAATTTTACAGGTTGACAATGAATGTTATATTATTCCTGCCACCACCAATCATCTACTGTTATAATGAAGTGCAACCAATGAAAGAACAATCTTGAGGTCATAGTGTACAATATATCACAGAAAAAACAATCCAAGTCAGAGTGGCCCACAGCACCTGTGAGCGGGTGGGGCTTAGGCACCCGCTAGTGGGCATGGTCACGACACCCGCGAGTGGGCGTGGCCACGACACCCACGAGTGGGTGGGGCTTAGGCACCCACAAGTAGGCAGGACTGTAAGGGAATGGGCCAAGGAGGGCCTGCAACTGGAGGGACCATGGGGTCCATGAGTGGGAGGGACCAGGGGGGCTGCAAAGGGGAGGAGATACAGGGCAGATTGACTGACAGGTTTCAGCAGGAAGCAGGAAGTGCAGGGGACCTGTTGATGCTGCTGCCATTCACACACAAAAATGTAAATATCTTCAAACTATGTAAAATAACAATGGAAACAAATTGCAAAAACTCTCAGGAGCAATTCCTATCAATTTACCTAAAGTCCTTTTTGGACCACAGTTCCTCTTTAAAGAGACCTTATCATAGTAACAAGGTATTACATTTTTAAAGAATTTATTGGACACCCATAGTCCCTCTTGCTTATTAATCATGTTCCATTCCCCCACTGGAATTTCTTGTTTTCAAATATAATAAAACACCTGAATATGTTTACAGACAATAATGTTACCCGTTCCATGTTGTCTTCATGTGACAGTTAATGTCTGTCTGAGCTTTATTACGTCTGTGTATGAAGATAAAACAGCTGCTATGAGTGTAACCCCAGTAGTAGGATGTAGACTAGATGGTTCTGACTTGTTCCTGTTGGTAAAGATAGGAAAGTAATACGTGCAATGTTAAATTACATCCATACACATTGGGATCCCCTCTCCAATACCTCAGTGAATCTTTCTTCTTGTTTTACACCAATGAATCTATTCTAGGTTAGAAATGCAATTGATCTCTATAGCTTGTGCTACTAAGGCTGTGCAGGTAGTTCAGGTAGGCTGAATATTTTCAAAATGTGGGTCGGTTGATCTGAAATATTGGTGGTACTAAGTGACTGTGAATGTCCAATCGATTGTTGAAGAATGATCGGAACATGGCAGAAATCTCAGCCAATAATCGGCCTTCTATCGATCGGCTCACCCTAAAATTGGAATTGGCTTGTCACGTTGACCATAATATTTCATCTGCCCGTGTATACCTAGCCTAAAGGCCTAGCCATTATACAGTAGACCTACTACAATACCACCCCATGTACTGTAATTACATTTTATAATCACCTTTTATCTGGATATTTATCTTTTGGCTTCTCTTTTTCTCACTGTGTGATGATGTTTTTATTTCACAGTTATAATGTCCGGAGTCCTGTAGCTGAGCTGATGGGACATGATACTGATTGGATGAATTAAATTCCTGCACATTCAGTCCATCTCGGTAGAAAGCAAATGCAATTGCAGCTCTGTGACCCTCTATAAGGTTGATTTTTGTGTTACAGGTTAGAATCATGTGATCTCCTACTGTTACCCAATCAGGGCTCAGCTTTATTTGAGGAACGGTGAATAGGTCTAGAAGGGAATATCCAACAATAAATTATTAATTAAATTATTTCAGTATAAAAGTCTTTACACAATCATATTACAGTAACTAATTGTTTATTGTTTAAGATTTCATGACTACAGAATTTTTAGATATATTTGCAGTAGGTTACTGCAGAGTTTCTAAGTGTAAGCTTCCTATGTCATACCTACCTTGGCCAACTGCTAGGGCGTGAGAGTATAGGGAGCCATTCAAACAGGTGATACAATCTGCTAAGCCACATTACTTACTTGCCTGAGATCCCACAATGCTTTTACCCTTGGCGAGATTAACTGCATCGTGGGAACGCAGGTTTATGCCTCTATTGAAAGCATTACGTTTCGCTACATAGTTCTCTGTAGCCTCTATTTGCATAGACTATAATCATCCTGGCTTTTGATTTACACCAGGAAAACACAGAGGTGATAGGATATTGCTAGTTCTAATCAACGCATCGCTCTCTACACTGTGTGAATAAAAAAAAAAATTTCACCACCAGCCGTATATGTAATACATGGTTATAAAGTCAATATAACCGGTTCAATAACATTTAGTGTGACTTTAAATGCACGAAAGTTAGGGAAAGAGGAGAGCGTGTGGGAAATGCCAGAAGAGACACAGCGTTGATACGGATTGCAGTTTGGTAAGTAGTAGTGAGTCATTTGAAATATTAAAATTATACTTTTAAACAAAAAAAATGACTAATTTTGTATGTGTAGTGTCCCTACAGATGAATGTGTCATAAATATATCAGTTCATACTCTTTCGATCGGAATTATAATGTTAAATCCAGGGGAACTTCAAGGGTTTTTGGCACCTGAGGCAAACTTTGTAAAATGTGCTTCCAAACTCCACTGTTAGGTGGGTGTGGCTTCTTGGTGTGGGCGGGCTTCTGGTTGTGAGTGTGGGCTTCTGGCCATGGCTAAACACTTTGTAAATTCAAGCAAATAGAATAAGAGAGAAAGATAGATATAGCATTGATAGATAGATAGATACCGTATATACTCAAGTATACTTGAGTTTATACTCAAACCGACCCGAGTATAAACCAAGGTACCTTTTTCACCTAAAAAAAACAATTAAACTGATTGAGTAATAAACCGAGGGCAGCATACTTTGGTTGCTACAAGAACAGTTTCCTACAGTACAATTAGTAATTTGCCCCCCATAATAAAATAGGTATACAGTTACCATATACACCTACTAAAATGCATTTACTGACTCACAGTAACATCCCCCCAACCAACCCTCCATCACCCCCTCCACACACACAAGTAGTAATATCCCACCTCTTAAACCCCACATACCAAATATGGTAGGTTCATGTACATATGGTAGGTGGAAGATACTGTACTAAGGGCTGACCCAGCTTAGCTGTGTGTTCAGGGCTAGCTTTAGACTGTGAGGGCTCCTCCATCCTCTATGCCTGGTAGAGGATGCAGTGAGGAGGACGTAAGGTGACGTAAGCGACGTGCCCGTGCATAACTTACATGCTGTGTCTCTGTCTGCTCCAGTCCTTGGCTCCCATGGTCTCTCCTGGCCTCTGTCTCATTACCTCTGCATCTCTGCCGGTACATAGCGCTAGTACTTAGCACCGAATTTAAGGTAGCTTCCTGGTTGGCAATGGTTCAGGTTTCCCATGTAAGAAAAGAGTATAAACCGAGGCCAGATTTTTAAGGTACTTTTAAACCTTAAAGGTATGTCCACCCTTAAAACTCATTTTAATATGCTGTTCCCCCATGTCCCCAGCCCCAACCGCAATAAAAATTTTTTCAGAAGCCCCCAAACTCTTACTTACCACCCCTCGTTCCTTCCCCGCCGCACTGCTGGCCCTCTGCTTGCGAGAATGCAAGCAGAGGGCGGGACCGGCAGGTGAGTCTTGATTGGCTGAGTGGCAGCCAATCACGGACGCGGCTGCCGGTCATTCAGTGCAGCAGAGGAAGAGAGAGGTAAGTAGAGTTTGGGGAGCTTTCTGAAAAAAAAAATATGCAGTTTGGGCTGGGGGACATGGGGGAACAGCTTATTAAGGGGATTTATGCTAGGGGGAGGGATAGTAGAACGGGAGGGAGAGGGAGGGGGGAGAAGGGCTGCAGTGCGCATGGCAATAATCTACCGGAGGCAAGGTAGCAGGCAGAGCCCTGCTATCCCTCCTGGTGGTTAGTTTTGGGACTTTGGGGGGGGGGGGTCTAAGGAGAACCCTATGGAGCTGGGATGTGAGGTAGGATTACACTACACTACATGGTGGGGCAGTAGTTGGGGGGATTATAGTTTTGGGGTGGACATGCCCTTTAAAACTATATTTATACTCGAGTATATACGTAGATGGATAGATAGATATATGGATGGATGATAGATAGATAGATAGATAGATAGATAGATAGATGATAGATAGATAGATAGATAGATAGATATCAGACAGACAGATAGATTATTTATAGATACGATAGATAGACACAACAGATAGAATCCCATTGATAGTATGCTGATAGAAAGTGGATAACTGGGAAGCTGGTGGTTAACAGTGAAAGGAACAGTTGAATAACTGGGAAGAGAACACTGGTGGATAATGGGAAAGTAAGATGAAGAGAATTGTAATAGAATGGCCCCCACACAGAAAATTATAATATATGTGTCCCACTGGGAAGTACGTTTATTTACTTACCTCTGTAATATATTGTCAAATTGATTTATGTAGCAAATACTTCATAGCAAAAAATTTAATTTCTCACACACACACACACACATTTTCTAAACATTTTGGTATTGGTTTTATGAGAATTTTTGAAGCCAATCCTTTCCCCTGACTTTTGCCAGGTGAAATGTGAAGTGAGGCTCAGTTTACCTTGAAATCAGTGGAAGTCTAATCTGCCTTTACTTTAATTATTCCCCCAGAGTTTTGCACACGGTGGGCAGTTTTTGTGCAGCTTTGTAAAAGTGTTTCACTTTAATTTTTTTTTTATCATTCCCAAAGATGATCTGATCTTTGGGAATGATAAAGTCAAAATCCAATCGGAAAAATCACTTTCTGGAAAGTGTTTTCCAGGAAGTGATTTTTTTTTTCTCCATGGCAAAGCAATACTTTGGTGATCAGAATTGATCACCTTATATCGATCTGTGCTTTTCTTTCACTAGCAAAAACTTGGAAAAAATAAATCTCTATTTTTGAATGGATCTCTTTGATCCATTCACAAATATAGTAATATTCAGTTTAGCAACGGTTTACTATAGCAACAACTTTAGATCAGTGCCTTCCCCTTAACCCAGAGGCGCCGCCTGAGACAAATGTCTAATTCTGCCTCATTAGAGAAGGGGCCCTGGTTAAATCATTTAGGCCCACCACTTCTGTAAGGAAAAATCAGTTGGAACCTGATAAATCACATCCAATCACCTAGTCTATCCGACCTAAATATCAGTCTAGGTGATTGGCACAAAATATCAGCCCCTTGGTGTCCAGGAGTTATACAAGTAATAAATGTGTGACACAGGATTGTATTTGTTTTATTCAGAACACTTTACAAATCAGTAATACAAGTAATGGGACAAATCCACCCCCATCCCCCTTTCAAATGACACTTGCTGAATCAGAAGTATAATTGTAATGGAGACAAGAGAATAGAGATAGTAGATTTCCTACTTACTAAACCATGATCCTGGGGTATTGCTGTGTCCTCTCCTGTCAACTACCCTGTGCCCCCCTCACCCCGTTCCAGACGCAGTGCCTATCTTTACCATAGATGTGCATATACATAAGGGGGAGGGGAGGGGGTAGCATGTGGAAGTTGACAGGATAAACACAGCAGCTTGCAGGACCTATAGGGTAAAATACCATAATAACGTAGACTTACCTAATACAGATAAACGTATTCCCGGTGATGTGTGTGAATGATAATCCATTCCAGAGTATAATTTCTTACTACATCTGTAGGTTCTGTTCCCTTCTGGCTTTGTTAGAATGAACGTTTCATTGGATGAGGAGAATATTGAGTTATTATCTTGATAAAATGTCACCTCCTTCCATATATGTTTAGGGCTGTGACATTTCATAAGCACAGAGTCTCCTTCATAAATATATGGAGGTGCCTGGAGAAATACAGACTCTGTAATGGGAAAATAAAGATGGAATTGAATGTCACAGAATTGGAAGAAAGACCAACACAATAATAATCCTCAGGAAATCTTGTCATTGTTTCTCTGGTTGGAAAAAGTAGAATAGAACATTTGACATGAATATTGGCAATGTATTGTAATGCTCTAACCATTTTGACTGCTAGCTTCACCTACAGCCAAGTCCCTGTTTGCTGAGATGGAAGTTATGCCTCACTGGACATGTTTGCCCCCAGGATTTATTAGCACAAGGACACAGAGTCCTTAGAGTTGCCAAGAGAAAACAGAGACAGGGACATAACTAACAGCTAGTGGAGAAAGCATGTATCAGTGTCATGCACAGAAGTCATGAGAAATCACATGTGAAGGTTCAAACAAGTCAAAGGGCTGTTCCAGGCAGCAAACTAGTGAAGGTTAAATATCAAAGCTGAGTCAAAAACTTGAAGGAAAAAAAAAACAAGTAGCAGGGCAGCCCACTATGAGCAATAATCAACCACTGCATACAGGAGACCTTTAAAGTGAGCGAATCAGGAAGCTGAAAAAACCCAGGGGGGATTCTGATTGGAGCAGGACAGACTAGGACACGAAACACTACAAAGAAAGGCATGTGCACATGGAGCACAGAGTGGGAGTCAACACAGAAGGCAGGTGGGTGATTTCTATTACATAGTCAGTATGACTGCAGTGGGCGATTTCCCTAATTTTCAAAGTATTTAACTATCAAATATGCAACCTCATTTACCCACAGCACAACTATAACAGTAGCTATCGGCATTAAATAATTGCGCGGTTAAATGCGCAAAACGCCTATTGAAATACTTGCGCCAGCTGCACAGTTGTCTTTTGCGATACCCACACAGCCGGCACTTTAACCCCATAATAGAGCGCTGTGGCTCTGGGGGAATGAGGATGATGGTTTCTTGTCTTACCGTGGGTAGTGGTTAGAGTTGACACTCCCCTTATATTCCTTTGAAGGAAAATCTGTCAACTTGCCCAATCCCATTTCATGCAATAAACTGCCCAAAATCATTTGAAAGGGGATTGAGTGGCCAGATGGAAGGGAATCCATTTTGAGATGATTCAAAGTGAACACTCCATATATGATAAACATAACATTGAGGTAGTAATCTCTATAAATGGTACCTACTTATGTAAAAGCTGCTTCACGGATATTAACTTTCCTCTGCCAGGTTTAACATTTGGTTTTTTTCCAGATTTGGGGATTAATGTACAAACTTCCCTAAATGGTTAGGTTATCTTGGGAAATGAACACTTATCCCAAACATCTTAATTAATGGTAAATCGCTCTGCCCTTCAAAAAAAGAGTCTTATGGAGATATGCTTGTGAAGGTTCTCATTCATCCAGGTCATGGTATATCTGTTGTATTCAATTAGATCAACTGGACTTGAAATGTAGTTCTTGAAGATTCTTGCAGACAGACGTTTCCTAGTCATCCGACTGGCTTCTCAATCAGAATGACTTGTACAAGAATCTGTGGCAATATTTACCCTGGAAAATCCCAATTAGCATATCACAGCCAGGTGTTTAAGGCGTGATTAGTAGTGGCTAAGAGGTGTTATAGGAACGCCCAGAGTAAGGTGTTAAACAGCATGGTACATGGCAGACAGTTGTGTGTCGAACCCCCCCACCTCTATTTAGGCTTGGTTTCTTTATTTTCACATAATGGCCTCCTTAACACCTTTCTTGAACCAGTCACGTTCCTTCGCCAGTATGTTAACATTACAATCTTCAAAGGTATGTCCTTTATCCTTAAGATGCAGATACACGGCTGAGTCCTGACCCGAGGAATTGGCTCTTCTGTGCTGGGCCATACGTTGATGCAGTTGCTGTTTGGTCTCCCCCACTACAAATCAGAGCATTCTTCACTGCACTGCACTGCATATATGATTCGCTTTCTTGTGTTTTGGTATTGGGTCTTTCGGATGTACCAATTGCCTGCCTCAGTGTGTTGTTTCGTTTAAGCGACAGGGATACGTGTTTTTTGAAAATTCTTCTTAATTTCTCGGAGACCCCTGCTACATATGGGATGACCATGTTCTTCCTCCTGTCTTGCTTTTTCCCCTTCACTGTTGGTATTCGTGTTCTTTTCTTTCCTTCTACTTCTTTTGACAAAGGCCCAGTCTGGATATCCACAGTTTTAAGGGCTCCTCTGAGATTGTCATTTCTTTAGCCTTCGCCTCTGTGCTAGTGGGGATGTTCTCGGCTCTGTGTGGCAGGGTTCTGATGACCCCCAGCTTGTGATCTAAAGGGTGTGTGGAGTCAAACATTAAATCACTGATCTGTGTGTGTTTGGTTTTCTGTAAACTCTACTTCCAGTTTAACCATTTTCCTTAACTTCTACCAAGCAGTCCAAGAAAGCCAGTTTGTGTTTTTGTACCTCTTCCCTTGTGATTTAATGTTTTGGTCACCGCATTAATGTTGTTCTGTGAAAGCTTGTACTTCCTTCTGGTGGATTTTAACCCAGGTGTCATCAACATATCTGAACCAGTGGCTGGGTGCTATGCCCTTAAAGGTATAAGCGCCTGTGTTTCTACCTCCTCCTCCATGTAAGGTTGGCCACAATAGGTGAAACTGGAGATCCCATAGCACATCCATGTTTTTGCTTATAGAACTTATCCCTGTTTGAAATAGGTTATTCAGGCACAAGTCCAACAAGGAACACACCTGTTCTGGGTTGAGATCAGTTCTGCTGGTAGAGTGCTGTCTTGGCCCACTTCGTTTCTCACCATGTCAACAGCCTCCTTGGTGGTATAACAAGTGAAGAGAGATGTCACATCATAGGACACCATAGTTTCTTCTACACAACCGAGTACTATATCTTCATCTTGTTGGTGAATCCTGAGAGTTCTACGATGTGATGCTTAGAACGTTCCCACAAAAAGGTCCTAGATGTTAGCTAGATATTTTGTCCACCTTGTATGTTACCAGTTGATGCTGCTGACTATAGTCTTAGTGGGGCCCCCTTCTTATGTATCTTTGGGAGTCCAATATGCATGGATGTGCCTCACCAGGGTAAGAGGCGATGATAATTGCTCGGTCAATGGCTTTTATCCTTTTGAAGCTGTTGTAGTAAGTCATGACTCTTTTCTTGTAACGGCTGGTGGGATCCCTTGTTAAAGCCTCATATGTGTTGTTATCGGCCAGGAGCATGGTCACCTTATCATGGTCGTCTGGGTGTTGAGTACCACTGTGCATCTTCCTTTTATCTGCCGTAAATGGTGATACTGGAATCTTTCTTGAGGGATGTTAGGCTCTTCTTTCCTGTGTAGTCAGGTTAGATAAGGAGTTTTAGCACTGGCTAAGGCGCAGATACCTTAGGCGAAGTTGTTCTGCCTCACTCTGTGATACCTTATTACTGTGGATAGAGGCTTCTGTGGCTGCTATAATGTCCACCACAGGGATGGCTTTAGGGGTGATGGCAAAATTCAAGCCCTTACCAAGGACTTCCAAGGCTGTTGACATGGTGAGAAAACGGCTGGGCCAAGACAGCACTCTTACCAGCAGAACTGATCTCAACCCAGAACAGTGTGTTCCTTGTTGGACTTGTGCCTGAATACCACCTATTTAAAATACAGGATAAGTTCTATAAGCAAAAACTGGATGTGCTATGGGATCTCCAGTTTCACCTATTGTGGCCAACCTTTACATGGAGGAGGTAAAAACACGGCCGCTTAATACCTTTAAGGGCATAGCACCCAGCCACTGGTTCAGATATGTTGATGACACCTGGGTTAAAATCCACCAGAAGGAAGTACAAGCTTTCACAGAACACATTAATGCGGTGGACCAAACATAAATTCACAAGGGAAGATGACAAAACAACAAACTGGCTTTCTTGACTGCTTGGTAGAAGTTAAGGAATGGTAAACGGGAAGTAGAGGTTTACAGAAAACCAACACACACAATCAGTATTTAATGTTTGACTCCACCACCCTTTAGATCACAAGCTGGGGTCATCAGAACCCTGCAACACAGAGCCGAGAACATCCCCACTAGCCACAGAGGCGAAGGTAAAGAAATGAAACATCTCAGAGGAGCCCTTAAAACTTGTGGATATCCAGACTGGGCCTTTGTCAAAAGAAGTAGAAGGAAAGAAAAGAACACGATACCAACAGTGAAGGGGAAAAGCAGACAGAGGAAGAACATGGTCATCCCATATGTAGGCGGGGTCTCCGAGAAATTAAGAGAATTTCACAAAAACCTCGTATCCCTGTCTGCTTTAACCACACACACTGAGGCAGCATTGGTACATCCGAAAGACCCAATACCAAACACAAGAAGCGACATCATATATGCAGTGCAGTGCAGTGAAGAATGCTCTGATTTGTATGTGGGGGAGACCAAACAGCAACTGCATCAACGTATGGCCCAGCACAAAGAGCCAATTCCTCGGGTCAGGACTCAGCCGTGTATCTGCATCTTAAGGATAAGGACATCCTTTGAAGATTGTAATGTTAACATACTGGCGAAGGAACGTGACTGGTTCAAGAAAGGTGTTAAGGAGGCCTTTATGTGAAAATAAAGAAACCAAGCCTAATAGAGGTGGGGGTTTCGACACCATCTGTCTGCCATGTACAATGCTGTTTTAACACCTTACTCTGGGCGTTCCTATAACACCTCTTAGCCACTATCTAATCACACCCTTAACACCTGGCTGTGATATGCTAATTGGGATTTTCCAGGGTACATAATTGCCACAGATTCTTGTACAAGTCATTCTGAATTGAGAAAGCCAGTCGGATGACTAGCGAAACGTCTTCAAGAACTACATTTCAAGTCCAGTTGATCTAATTGAATACAACAGATATAGTCTTATGGAGACAATCTACAGTGTGTTGCCAGGGCTGTTTCTAGCCATCTTTGTGCCCTAGTGTGATCAGATTGCAATCCCATTGCACTTAAAATTGCAGTAGTGTGCTCTAGCCCTCCAAGAATATTGATATTAACCCTTCAGAGCCAGCAGACTCCCCCAGAATATTGTGATTGCCACTTTCAGTGTCAGCAGACTTCTTACTAATAATTTTTTAGTATTGCCATTAACTCTTTAAATGCCAGCAGAGTTTTACCTTTAACCCTTTCAGTTGCCAGCATTGACATGATATACAGTATGTACCTGCTTTCCATGTCTCCTCCATTGAATTGTTCACTCCTCATCCACTCTAAGTTCTAATTGGAGAGTTGGATGAAAGGAAGAAAGAGGCAGGGATAGGGATCTCATGGCTGCTAGTCACAGGGTCACTGTTATAATGCAGCAGCTTTTACTTGTCCCTTTAGAACTGTTCTCCTCAGTCCTATTAGCTGAGCTCATCCTCCCCCCTCCCTTCACATTCAGTTCATTTGTAACATTGTTTCCAAGTAAAGCAACAAAAAAGGACAGGTAACATGCCAGCTAAAGTAAAATGTGACTTTTATTTGTAAGTTAAAGAATAATTAAACTCACCTCCCCCTTATTAAAGGGAGAAGAGGAGGATGGGAGGTGGGTCCCAGCCTGACGCATTTCGTGACTCTCGTCACTTCCTCAAAACTCCTGTGCAGCCAGTGCTGAGGGTCGTTTGGATGTAGGAACAGCTGCAGCTGTGAGGGATAAGGGGATTTCACTCCCGGTTTTCATATCTTTGTTTTTTGCATTTTCGCTATATTGTTTCCAAGTAGAGGGAACTGAGTTCAGGCTCTGTACTAGATACAATGTAACAGATGACAAATTCAGGTTCTGTACTAGATACAATATTACAGATGACAAGTTCAGGTTCTGTACTAGATACAATGTTACAGATGACAAGTTCAGCTCTGTACTAGATACAATGTTACAGATGACAAGTTCAGGTTCTGTACTAGATACTGTTACAGATGACAAGTTCAGGCTCTGTACTAGATACAATGTTACAGATGACAAGTTCAGGCTCTGTACTAGATACAATGTTACAGATGACAAGTTCAGGTTCTGTACTAGATACAGTGTTACAGATGACAAGTTCAGGCTCTGTACTAGATACAATATTACAGATGACAAGTTCAGGCTCTGTACTAGATAAATGTTACAGATGACAAGTTCAGGCTCTGTACTAGATACAATGTTAGATTACAAGTTCAGGCTCTGTACTAGATACAATGTTACAAATGACAAGTTCAGGTTCTGTACTATACAATGTAACAGATGACAGTTCAGCTCTGTACTAGATACAATATTACAGATGACAAGTTCAGGCTCTGTACTAATACAATGTTACAGATGACAAGTTCAGGCTCTGTACTAGATACAATGTTACAAGGACAAGTTCAGGTTTCTGTACTAGATACCATGTAACAGATGACAAGTTCAGGCTCTGTACTAGATACAATTTACAGAGACAAGTTCAGGCTCTGTACTAGATACAATGTTCAATGACAAGTTCAGGTTCTTACTAGATACAATGTTACAGATGACAAGTTCAGGCTCTGTACTAGATACAATGTTACAGATGACAATTCAGGTTCTGTACTAGATACAGTGTTACAGATGACAAGTTCAGGCTCTGTACTAGATACATATTACAGATGACAAGTTCAGGCTCTGTACTAGATACATGTTACAGATGACAAGTTCAGGCTCTGTACTAGATACAATGTTACAGATTACAAGTTCAGGCTCTGTACTAGACAATGTTACAATGACAAGTTCAGGTTCTGTACTAGATACAATGTAACAGATGACAAGTTCAGGCTCTGTACTAGATACAATATTCCAGATGACAAGTTCAGGCTCTGTACTAGATACAATGTACAGTGACAAGTTCAGGCTCTTACTAGATACAATATTCAGATGACAATTCAGGCTCTGTACTAGATACAATGTTACAGATGACAAGTTCAGGCTCTGTACTAGATACAATGTTACAGATTACAAGTTCAGCTCTGTACTAAATACAATGTTACAAGGACAAGTTCAGGTTCTGTACTAGATACAATGTAACAGATGACAAGTTCAGCTCTGTACTAGATAACAATATTACAGATGACAAGTTCAGGCTCGGTACTAGATACAATGTTACAGATGACAGTTCAGTGTCTGTACTGATACAATGTTACAGATGACAGGTTCAGGCTCTGTACTAGATACAATGTTACAGATTACAAGTTCCAGGCTCTGTACAGATACAATTTACAATGACAAGTTTCAGGCTCTGTACAAGATACAATGTTACAGATGACAAGTTCAGCTCTGTACGTGATACAATGTACAAATTACAGCGAACAGGAGCAGATCTAACACATTCAGTAATTTGTAAAATTGTATCCAATGTTCAGGCTCTGTACTAGATACAATGTTACAAATTACAGCAGACACAGGAGAGAGCCGTTCTAACGCATTCGGTTCATTTGTAACATTGTATCCAATTCAGGCTCTGTATTAGATACAATGTTACAAATTTACAGCGGAACAAGGAGAGCATGTTCTAACCATTCAGTTAATTTGTAAAATTGTATCCAAGTTCAGCTCTGTACTAGATAAAATGTTACAAATTACAGGCAGAACAAGAGAGCCGTTCTAAACGCATTCGTTCATTTGTAACATTGTATCCAAGTTCAGGCCTGTATTAATAAACATGTTACAAATTACAGCAGAACAAGGAGCAGATCTAACACATTCAGTTTCATTTGTACATGTATCCAATTCAGGCTCTGTATTAGATACAATGTTACAAATTACAGCAGAACAAGGAGAGCAGATCTAACCACATCAGTTCATTTGTACATTGTATCCAAGTTCAGACTCCGTACTAGATACAATGTTATTTCAGCTCCGTACTAGACAAATTACAGCAGAACAAGGAGAGCATTTCTACCCATTCATTTCATTGTAACATTGTATTCAAGTTCAGGCTCTGTACTAGATACAATGTTACAAATTACAGCAGAACGGAGAGCAGTTCTAACGCTTCAGTTCATTTGTAACATGTATTCAAGTTCAGGCTCTGTACTAGATACAATGTTACAGTGACAAGTTCAGCGCTCCTACTAGATACAATGTTAAAATTACAGCAGAACAAGGAGAGCAGTTCTAACGCATTTAGTTCATTTGTAACATTGTATTCAAGTTCAGGCTCTGTACTAGATACAATGTTACAGGTGACAAGTTCAGGCTCTGTACTAGATACAATGTTACAAATTACAGCAGAACAAGGAGAGCAGTTCTAAACGCATTTGTTCATTTGCAACATTGTATCCAGTTCAGGCTCTGTACTAGATACAATGTTACAAATTACAGTATACAAGGAGAGCAGATCTAACACATTCAGTTAATTTGTAACATTGTATCCAAGTTCAGGCTCAGTACTAGATACAATGTTACAAATTACAGCAGAACAAGGAGAGCAGATCTAGCGCATTCCGTTCATTTTGTAACATTGTATCCAAGTTCAGGCTCTGTACTAGATACAATGTTTACAGATGACAAGTTCAGGCTCTGTACTAGATACAATGTTACAGATGGCAAGTTCAGGCTCTGTACTAGATACAATGTTACAGATACAAGTTCTGCTCTGTACTAATACAATGTTACAAATTACAGCAGAACAAGGAAGCCGTTCTAACACGGCAGTGAAAGCTGACAGGGAGATGCTAGGGAGACACCGGGCGCCCTGGTTTAACAAAGGCACCCGAGCTCTTTGCCTAGGTGGCCTATGCCTAAAAAACGGTCCTGTAAGTTTTGTTGCAATTATGTGTTGCAGTTTTGTTGCAAAATAGAAGTGTAACTCATAAAAATAAGTGTGTGAGGAGGCTGCACAAAAGTCCGTCCAAAGTGTTTTGGTAAATAAAGAAAGTTATTGTCCAGTTTAAAAACACTGTGGAGACGTTATACACACAGCCTCCAAAACATCTCTTTACCAGTATTGAATGTCGATGACCCTTCTACAATGTTACAGATGACAGTTCAGGCTCTGTACTAGATACAATGTTACAGATGACAAGTTCAGGTTCTGTACAGGATACAATTTACAGATGACAAGTTCAGGCTCTGTACTAGATACAATATTCCAGATACAAGTTCAGGCTTCTGTACTAGATACAATGTTACAGATGACAATTCAGTGTTCTGTACTAGATACATGTTTACAGATGACAAGTTCAGGCTCTGTACTAGATAAAATGTAACAGATGACAAGTTCAGGCTCTGTACTAGATACAATGTACAGATGACAAGTTCGGCGTCTTACTAGATACATGTTACAGATTACAAGTTCAGATACAAGTTCAGCTCTGTACTAGATACAATGTTACATGACAAGTTCAGGTTCTGTACTAGATACAATGTTACAGATGACAAGTTTCAGGCTCTGTACTAGATACATATTACAGATCACAGTTCAGGCTCTGTACTAGACAGTGTACAGATGACAAGTTCAGGCCTGTACTAGATACAATGTAACAGATGACAATTCAGGCTCTGTACTAGATACAATGTTACAGATTACAATGTTCAGGCTCTGTACTAGATACAATGTTACGATTACAAGTTCAGGCTCTGTACTAGATACAATGTTACATGACAAGTTCAGGTTCTGTACTAGATACAATCAATGTTACAGATACAAGTTCAGTCCTCGGTACTAATACAATATTACAGATGACAAGTTCAGGCTCTTACTAGATCAATTTACAGATACAAGTCAGGTCTGTACAGATACAATGTTACAATGACAAGTTCAGGTTCTGTACTAATACATTAACAATGACAGTTCGGCTGACTAGATAAATATTCAGATGACAAGTTCAGGCTCTGTACTAGATACAATGTTACAGATGACAAGTTCAGGTTCTGTACTAGATACAATGTTACAGATGACAAGTTCAGGCTCTGTACTAGATACAATGTTACAGACAAAGTTCAGGCTCTGTACTAGATACAATTTACAATACAAGTTCAGGCTCTGTACAAATACAATGTTACAGATGACAAGTTCAGGCTCTGTACTGATACAATGTTACAATTACAGCGGAACAAGGAGAGCAGATCTAACACATTCAGTTAATTTGTAAAATTGGTATCCCAAGTTCACGCTCTGTACTAGATAAAATGTTACAAATTACAGCAGAACAAGAGAGCCGTTCTAACCATTCGGTTCATTTGTAACATTGTATCCAAGTTCAGGCTCTGTATGTATAAATGTTAAAAATTCAGCGGAACAGAAGACAGTTCTAACACATTCAGTTAATTTGTAAAATGTACCAGTTCAGGCTCTGTACTAGATACAATGTTACAAATTACAGCAGAACAGGAGAGCCGTTCTACGCATTCGTTCATTTGTAACATGTATCCAAGTTCAGGCTCTGTTTAGATACAATGTTACAAATTACAGCAGAACAAGGAGAGCAGATCTAACACGTTCAGTTCATTTGTAACATTGTATCCAAGTTCAGGCTCTGTATTAGATACAATGTTCAAATTACAGCAGAACAAGGAGAGCAGATCTAACACATTCAGTTCATTTGTAACTTGTATCCAAGTTCAGACTCCGTACTAGATACAATGTTACAGATGACAAGTTCAGGCTCTGTACTAGATACAATGTTACAAATTACAGCGGACAAGGAGAGCAGATCTAACACTTCATTAATTGTAAAATTGTATCCAAGTTCAGGCTCTGTACTAGATACAATGTTACAAATTACAGCAGAACAAGGAGAGCCGTTCTAACGCATTCTTCATTTGTAACATTGTATCCAAGTTCAGGCTCTGTATTAGATACAATGTTAAAAATTACAGCGGAACAAGGAGAGCATTTCTCACACATTCAGTTAATTTGTAAAATTGTTCCAAGTTCAGCTCTGTACTAGATACAATGTTACAAATTACAGCAGAACGAAGCCGTTCTAACGCATTCGGTTCATTTGTAACATTGTATCCAAGTTCAGGCCTGTATTAGATCAATGTTACAAATTACAGCAGAACAAGGAGAGCAGATCTAACACATTCAGTTCTTTGTAACATGTATCCAAGTTCAGGCTCTGTATTAGATACAATGTTACAAATTACAGCAGAACAAGGAGAGCAGATCTAACACATCAGTTCATTTGTAACATTGTATCCAAGTTCAGACTCCGTACTAGATTACAAGTTATTTCAGGCCCGTACTAGACAAATTACAAGCAGAACAAGGAGAGCAGTTCTAAACGCATTCAGTTCATTTGTAACATTGTATTCAAGTTCAGGCTCTGTACTAGATACAATGTTACAAATTACAGCAGAACAAGGAGAGCAGATCTAACGCATTCAGTTCCTTTTGTAACATGTTTTCAAGTTCAGGCTCTGTACTAGATACAATGTTACAGTGAATCAGGCTCCTACTAATACAATGTTACAAATTACAGCAGAACAAGGAGAGCAGTTCTAACGCATTTAGTTCATTTGTAACTTGTATTCAGTTCAGGCTCTGTACTAGATACAATGTTACAGGTGACAAGTTCAGGCTCTGTACTAGATACAATGTTACAAATTACAGCAGAACAGAGGCAGTTCTAACGCATTTGGTTCATTTGCAACATTGTTCCAAGTTCAGGCTCTGTACTAGATACATGTTACAAATTACAGTAAAACAAGGAGAGCAGATCTAACACATTCAGTAATTTGTACATTGTATCCAAGTTCAGGCTCAGTACTAGATACAATGTTACAAAATTACAGCAGAACAAGGAGAGCGATCTAGCGCATTCAGTTCATTTGTAACATTGTATCCAGAGTTCAGGCTCTGTACTAGATACAATTCAGATGACAAGTTCAGGCTCTGTACAGATACAATGTTACCAGATGGCAAGTTCAGGCTCTGTACTAGATACAATGTTCAGATGACAAGTTCAGGCTCTGTACTAGATACAATGTACAAATTACAGCAGAACAAGGAGAGCCGTTCTAACACGGCAAGTGAAAGCTGACAGGGAGATGCTAGGGAGAACACCGTGCGCCCTGGTTTAACAAAGGCACCCGAGCCTTTGCCTAGGTGGCCTATGCCTAAAAAACGGTCCTGTATGTTGTTGCAATTATGTGTTGCAAGTATTTGTTGCAAAATAGAAGTGTAAATCATAAAAATAAGTGTGTGAGGAGGCTGCACAAAAAGTCCCTCAAAGTGTTTTGGTAAATAAAGAAAGTTATTGCCAGTTTTAAAAACACTGTGGAGACGTTATACACACAGCCTCCAAACATCTCTTTTACCAGTATTGAATGTCGATGACCCTTCTACAATGTTACAGATGACAAGTTCAGGCTCTGTACTAGATACAATGTACAGATGACATTTCAGGTTCTGTACTAGACAATGTTACAGATGACAAGTTCAGGCTCTGTACTAGATACAATATTACAGATGACAAGTTCAGGCTCTGTACTAGATACAATGTTACAGATGACAAGTTCAGGTTCTGTACTAGATACAGTTTACAGATGACAAGTTCAGGCTCTGTACTAGATACAATGTAACAGATACAAGTTCAGCTCTGTACTAGATACAATGTTACAGATGACAAGTTCGGGCTCTGTACTAGATACAATGTTACAGATTACAAGTTTCAGGCTCTGTACTAGATACATGTTACAATGACAAGTTCGTCGGTTCTGTACTAGATACAATGTTACAGATGACAAGTTCAGGCTCTGTACTAGATACAATATTACAGATCACAAGTTCAGGCTCTGTACTAGATACAGTGTACAATGACAAGTTCAGGCCTCTGTACTAGATACAATGTAACAGATGACAAGTTCAGGCTCTGTACTAGATACAATGTACAGATGACAAGTTCAGGCTCTGTACTAGATACAATGTTACAGATTACAAGTTCAGGCTCGTCTAGATACAATTTCAATGACAAGTTCAGGTTCTGTACTAGATACAATGTTTACAGATGACAAGTTCAGGCTCTGTACTAGATACAATATTACAATGACAAGTTCAGGTCTCTGTACTAGATACAATGTTACAGATTACAATTTCAGGCTCTGTACTAGATACAATGTTACAATGACAAGTTCAGGTTCTGTACTAGATACAATGTACAGATGACAAGTTCAGCTCTGTACTAGATACAATATTTGTTTAAAAAATCAAAAAGAACAGATGACAAGTTCAGGCTTGTACTAGATACATGTTACAATGACAATTCAGGCTCTGTACTAGATACAATGT